>WIXG01000189.1:0-154297 GCA_009869945.1 Mesaphorura yosii
ATATGCAGCAAAAACCACCTTTCCATGTCCATCCGGAAGGCAGTTATTGGCTTCCAAAGTTGGAACTTTTTCATATGCTAAAATGCACAGCGCACCAAATTCTCGTGAATACCCCACTGTGCTACGGAGAGAGCTCACACTTCACACAAGGCATCAAGAACTAAGATAATGTCCACTTGAGGGCTTTCGAGCTCTGATGCACCAGGAAAATATACAGCTTACATGCAAATGATAATGGAATTTCAAATCTCTTTGAATCAATGAATCAATTTTTTCAGCTGGAGATAATTTTAAACATTTTGAACTTTTTTTATTGTTTTCAACGTTTTTGTGATTTCATAATATGAGGACATCTGATCGTTTCAGTTCCTAGCAGCTACGTACTACGTAAACATAAATAAGATCTTTACCGTATCGTAATAAATCCATTCGTATTATTACTGCCTGATTCTTTACTTTACCGTCTAACCGTTTGTTAAAACATACAAATAATTCGCGTAATGCTCCTTTCCCTCCTTCCTCTCCTATTTTGTATTACGAATACCTTAACAGTAAACACTTAGAAGACAACATTGATCGTCTTCAAATTCTGTGTCGTGTCTTAACTGAATCCAATGTCTTACTTTATTTTAACAACATGAACTTGTATAATACGTAGTAGTAATATAATTAAAATGATTAGCATTTAATTATACCACTCAGATGGAACTAAAATTCCAAATCACGACTTTGAAACATGAAACAACTATTGCTACATCTATAATCTAATTATCCTAAATGGCTATTTCTAAGGTTAAAAGCCTTTTCTCCATAATCCTTAGCCTTCTGTTGAACTCACGTCCTTCCAACCCATGTCTAAGCTTATTGCCCTTAAAGTAATCTGAATCTCATTCCTGTTCCCAATTAATTGTTACGAGTCAATGGACGCACACCTGAACCAATTTATGTGTGGAGGCAGAATAATAAACAAAAACTGTATTGTATGTGTGTATGTGCTTTAGTAAATGGATTGCTTACAACTGTTAATCTAGCGTTAACCGTAATTAATTCTTTGTCTTCACCAGTTTTATTCTAGGCACAAAAGATTCCTTACGGATTTTCAACACTTGTCCTCAACTAAAATTGTTACACTGTTTTATGTATAGTTTAGCTGGAACGGTAAAGCACATTTAAAGATTTACAACTTGTCCTTACGAGAACCTCTTCATCGAGTCTAACGCACGTCCCGGTCAGACAGCCAACTCCCACAAAATCTCTTAAACTAAGAAAACCAATCTGCAACTTTGGTATTGGCAATTGCACTTTTCATATTTACAAGGAGAAATATTTACAAAATAGCTCTTCAAGTTTAAGTCTGGATTAAAATATGAAGCTATGCAGTACATGCGCGTTCGCTTCAGAAACAACGCGAACTTTTAAGATTAATTTCACTTTGTATAAACCTTATTCCTAAATTGCCAATTTTGTCAGTTTGTTCCATAAATAAATGCTTAGTTACTCATCTCACGTTTTCTGCAAATGAAGCTAGGAATGAACAAAATATTCGTGAGGCAGTTTAAGGTGGGCCCCAATGTCACAATTAATCTAAGTTGCGTCTTTGGAGAGTACGATAACAATGAAGAGATTGTTAAACTTACATCTACTAATACTCGATAAAATGAACTTTTTGTTTGCATTTGTAATAAATATTAACTAAATAATAGATCAGGAAGGCTACTTTTGTCCCCATGTCAAAGTAATGTTAAACCACGACATGTTTATCACGCAATGAGATGATTTAAAATTTGCACTTGGACAGCAGGGTTTTAATTCAATAATTGCTCGAAATTACTAAAATATAAAATAATTCAAACTGTCATGTTCACTGCTGAGAAGTGCAGCGAATACTCAAATTAAAATATCCTTAAAATGAAAATGAGTTGAAATTGGTGGTACTTCCAAAGACATTTCTCTCATTGTCCAAATTCGAAGACACTTTCCTATCTCGTCTTTCACCTACGTTTCCATTTGCAAGCACTTAAACTTTTTGTGTAATAAATAAGTAATCTTTGCATTGCTGATGGCGTTACTAGCTTCCACTATTGCTATTAGACTTAATCCATGACCTTAAATACGATTAGGAAATTTAACGTCCAGCTACTTTTAAGCAAACTTCTCGGATTCAGCATCATTTAAGTTATAAATATATACCACGACCATTAGTTCCAAACTAAACACTAAGCTAACACAGTTTAAATCCCAAAGTGGTCTTCAGACCGCAGTGTCAAGATACTACCTCTAACTTACAACAGATTGGATTTTGTACTCAGAAACTTCGAAAATCTTTGTCGAACCTTACGCGCGGAGTGGAGGGCTTGTTTCCCTTTTCAGAGTTGTGGATTCAATTCATCGCAGTATTAAACCAACTCTTGCTTTTGCTGTTTTGATTGTAGGGGTGGGTCTGAAAGATGCGATTGGTTATGATCAGCAGGAGTGGCAGGAGTCAACGGAAGATTAAATGTTGTGGAGTCGGCAGATGATGGTGTCAATGGACTTGGTGTAGCTGAAGCGCCTTGGGTAGGGTTGGACATCAATTTCTGACGAACTTCGCGGATTTTGAGTTGCAGACATGATTTGTTGGGAAAGACATCGGAGTTTTGCGTCTGCACAATAAAATAGTAAGGTTAATTTGGTACTCTCAAAGCAAAAGTGCGACCAATGGAGTCTGTCCGCTTTACCTGAAAGGTGTTGGTGGCCTGCGTTGTTGGAAACATTCCATTAACTTCGAAGAGTTGGAGCACTAGATGTCTCCGCTGCTCCAAAACTTTCCGGTGTCCTTTCTCGGAACTGGAGTCCAGGCCGCCCTTGCTCGCGCTGGCCGGCGTCTTTGGAGTTCTTGGCGAGCGCAAACACATTATTCCTGGTCCCGGATTAGACGAGCCTGGCTGTGATTTATCAGGAACTGAAAGGTTCGAAGGTGAAGTCATATTTTCAGGGCCATCGTGACCTTTCACTCCTAGTTGTGATGACGGATTGTCCACTGTTTAAGAAAGTTACTGTCGTAAACCTCGCACATGTGACAGCTTTTTAAAAATTAGGTCTTACACTTGAAAGTATCAATATTGAAGTCAGGCCCAAAAAATGTTGTTCCTGTAAGTTTCATATTTGCTGGTGTTGAAGCAGCGCTGGCGTGCTCTCCTTCGTGTTCTTCCTCGGTGGTAGCTACCAATACAAAATTGTATGAATTTTTAACTTCTGATTGTTGTTTTAAGAAGGCTTCACTTTTTATGTAACGAATTTACTTTACGTAAATTGACGTACCTGATTTACTTTTCTTCCTGAAAGTTTGCAGTAAGACCCTTGGGCTTGAAGGCAGTGATAACGTGCTTGGTGACTGGCTTTCATGTGGCTTAAATTCAGGTAAGCTCGAAAATTTTTCTACGAACTTAACTTGTTCCAGAACCCTAATTGATATTACAATTTAGGCAATAAATAGGAGTGTAAACATTCTTTTCTTCCTTTGGGTTTTGGGAAAGTCCTTACTTGTCCATTCCGTCCTCAATGTTCTTTTTGAAGAAGAATTTTTCCGGCGAATTTCCTGAATCTTTTTCATCAAAGCCTTGCTCTCTAATCTCTGATTTCTCATCATCTATTTCCGCGAGATTCGCCTCAGAATTGTTTTCTTCACCTTCAATTACGTCATAGTCATTTTCCGTTGTCACTTTGATTTCAGGGAGCTCTTGCTTCGAATCGTTTTCGAACGTCGGAGTCAATGGCACACAATTCCCTTGAGATTGTCGTCTTTGAAGTGGAGCCTTTCCAAGTTGGGCAGGTGTTGGTGCAAGAACAAACGATTTTTCCTCAGTTTGAGACACTGGGCTTGCCACTTCCTGTAATATTGAGTCAGCTTCAGGGTCAGTACAGTCTAAAAGCAAGCCATTTTTCAGGAAAAAGAAATTAAGATTAACCCACGTTTTCAGAGGCTGCTGCACAAGGGGCTTCGTTTACGCCTTCTTTTGAGTCTGACTCAGCAGTATACCCAGTGTCCATAGCAGATGACGGACCTGGCAAGGTACCATCCCCATGAGAAACCGATTCCCTAATTCCTCCATTGTAAATTGTCTTACCAGAAGTTAGTGACATCCCACAATATACGTTTGTCGAATTCGGCATGCTTGTAACAGTAGGGCGCACCAGAAGAGTTTGAGTTGGAACGCCTCCACCAAAGTTGTTGGAATTAAGCTAGACAAAGCAAGGCCTCGTTAATCAATAAGTCAATTGCTTACACTTGTACAACAGTGAACTCTATGAATTTCTAAATACGAGAGCTTTACTTACCCGTTGGGAATCTTTGGGAGACGCGGCAGGGCAAAAAGCACCTCCTGATGTCTGAAGAACAAGTTTTGGTATGGGAGAAATAGCGGAACTAGTTAAACCAACAGAAGTCTCCGCCGATGGTAGCATCAGCTTAGTCATGCCAGATGTCGGGACCAAAATAGAGACTGGAGTAGATGTTGTTAAGGTTCTTTCTCCAGTTGTCGGTGTACGAACATCTGTCAGATTCGTATGTTTTCTTTTCTCCTCGTCTGTGGCTGGCTTTGTTCGTGAATCTCGAAATCTAGTTGGAGAAGTTGGTTCTATGTCCGACTCGCAGTCTGAAACCTTTTCCTTGCATTGGAGATCAATATCGTCACAGATAACCTGCACGAAATAACACAAGCTTGTAAATATAATGCTATACCTCAACTTCTTGTCGCCCAAATGCAATTCCTATGCTTTCACCTACTCATGAGATCACCATACAATAATTAAAGCACTCACCATGCGATCTTCTTCATCGGAAAACTCTCCACTTGTCTTCGGGATATCTCCACTTCCCCCACTGCCAATGCCTGATTCGGAGCAGCTAACATTCAGATCATCTCCCGCTCCACATAAAAGGTGTCCTTTATATTCCGCTTCATTTGAATCTGATCTGCTTCTCTTGGCTCTTCCGTCACCAATTGCAGAACTCATCGTCCCACTTGACGACTTCCTTCGGTCGCGGCTGCACCATTTCCAGCCCGGATTCGCCTTGAAATGCGCCTCCTTAACTTCCGAAGCCAATTCATGATACTTGTGCTTTTCTGGATATGGGGATAAAAATTAAACTTTGTTAGTGGTTGCGGTGCAGCACATGCGTATATTATTTGAATTCGAATATTGTCGTTGATAGTTTTGAAGACTATCTTCAGTAGCACTTCAACTCTCACAAGACTCTCACGCGGAGTCAGACTAGTTGGATTTGTTAATGTAGTTAAACTAATGCATTAGTACTAATGCATATGTAGAATAAATTACTTGCCTCCTGGGCCTAGCTGATACCACCATTCGCCAAGGATTTTAGAAACAGTTCTGTTGTCTTGATTTGGATGTTTCTGATGAACTAGAGCCCGATGACGTTTGCTAAATATCATGAATGCATTCATGGGCCGACGAATTCTTTCCGGTTGGTCTTTCAGTAATTCTTCCTTGGAAGCTGGCAATGACTGAGCCCGCTTCTTCGCCCCACCAAATGAGCCTACTGTGTCCGACACGCCTTCGAATACATCTAGCATAGAAAGCAATATAAGCTTAGAATTTCGTGATTACGCTGCTCATTAATTGAAGCTATAAAGTTGGACTCTTACCGTCATCTTCCTCGCTGATGTCTGGAAGACCCAAATCATTCTCGTGACCTCTCGTGTTCAAGCCAGACGATGGAGAGTCTGGAGTTCCGTTTTGGGTTGCACAATGCTGGGGCGGTGAAGGTGTCGGCGTTAGAAAGGGCAGTAGGCTTTGCCAAGGGAAAACTTTTGTAGCGTTCTCTGAATCTTCATTTTGTGTTGCGTTTTCTGGAGTTGGTAAGGATGGCACAACAGGAAGCAGTTGAGCTGGCGTCGGTGCAGTTGACGCATTAGGCGCTGAATTTACTTGGGAAGGATTTGTGCTACTGGTCGAGATTTTTGAAGCATTTGTTTCAAGGATCATAAGCTTGCCATCAATTTTTCCGGGTCTTACTAGAACTACGTGTTCATTTGACGCTCCATTTGAGTTTTCTGGAATTATCAGCTGTGGAGGTGATTGTGGTGCATTTGAGAGTGAAAGACCATTCAAGGAACCCGACTTATTGCTACCATTCTGAGTGACAGAGATGGTGTTGCTCTGGGATGAGAAGTTAGTTGCCGATACCACACTTGAAACAGGAACCACGGTTGCACGAAGTCCCAAAGCAGTGCCATTTGAGGTCATGACCACAGTACTCGGCATAGAGGTTGAATTGTTTGTGCTGGCAGCCCCACTGTTGTTAGGAAGAGCGGCAGCAGCAAACACGTGCCTGTGCGAATCAGCACTGATGTTCATCAGTGAGGTTGGAGCCAGTACTACGTGGGTCTGAGTAGTTGTCACGCCTCCACTTTGAACTTGCTTAGTGATTGGAATGACTGAAAATGGCTGGTACCTTGATGTTCCTTGGACCTGAGATTTACCATTGCCAGCCGCTTGCATTACAAATGGAGTCAGCGATACTGATCCTGTCTTAATTAAACTGAGAGGAATTGAACTGGTCACGATATTCGCTCCAACAATTTGATCAGATTTTTCTTCCTTTAAGGCTACAAAATGTTGACCCTCAACTCGCGGTTCCTTGATGACAGAAGTCACAATAGTTCCTCTAGACTCTGGTTTGCTCATGCTGGAGAATACGATGCTTAACGGTTGGGCCGCTGAGGAGTTGGAGGAGAAAGAGTTTGAAGTTTGTATTTCATAGTTGGCTGTTCCTAATGCCGAGCTTGAAGTGGACACCGACGGTGACATTTGAATCACACTAGCGGTGCCCGGTGCTGCTACAGGTCGTACAGTTTCTGGTCTGATGACAGATTGGTGAACTCTGTTCCGACTCTCCTGGCCACCAAGTGTGCCACCACCCTGAATTAAGACGGGCTCACCGTTTGAGTTTCTTGCTTGATGCCAAGCGGGCGAGTTTGTTGATGGAACAGGGGATGTATTTGGAACTCCGGCAATTGGCATAAAAAGATTGTGCTTTGATCCCACGGTGAGTGGCGATTGAAGAACTCTCGGAGAACCACAGCTGCTTTTATGAGACGAAGGTGGTGAGAAAGACGGTGATGTTGATCTAGACAAAGTCACCAACATTGTCGCGGCTTCTGTTTCATCCGCATCAAAGCGGCCAGCAATCCTGACGTCTCGAAGGCTATTTGGAGATGCACCAGTTCCAACTGAATCTCTGGAACTATTTTCATCTGCCTCGCTCGTCTCCTTGGATTTTGACCTATTCATATAATATTTCACTGAAAAAGTATTCTTACAAAATTAACTAAATTGAACTTAGTCAGCGAAACGTACTTGTATCCTGCTTGTTGAGAATGTGACTTCTTGATTCCTAAATGCCGTGAGCAGAATCCTCGACGTTGCGATTCTTTACTGCATCCTTCCTTCGAACAGAGCCGCCGCCATTGCTTCCCATTGAATTTCTTTCGTATTCCGGTCGGTGTCGACACGACGTCTCCTTTTTTATACTTATGCGGTGTGCCGTTCATTGAACGTGGAGTTGTTGCTTGGCTTCGAGGAGTTCCTCTCTCTCCAATCAAACTTCCTGAACTCAAATGACTCTGAACACTACTACATTTACTACTTCCGATGTGCGTGCCGGGAGAGCCGCCTCGACCTCCAATCGTTGTGCCGATGTCATTGAAATGAATATCTTCCCGACGAAGGTCATCGTCTGACTCGAAATCATACTTTCCCTCCTCAGCGGAGTGACCATGTCCAGCTGTTTGGCTTATTGGTGATGTTCCAGTGCTACTAATTTGTCGACAAATGGTCGAAGTTCTTGGTGGAATTTCAGAAAGACTTGAGGGATTATGTGGAACGGAGTAAATTGCTTCAATTGCTTTAAGCTCTTCCCACCATGGAGGCAGAAGAAGTCGCAAATTTGGCCGAGCAACTGTGTAGTCCTGTCGCTGAACCGTGACCACGTATTGCGGGGGCCAGCCACTAATGCGAGAGACAACTCCATCCATGAATATCGAGTTTTCTGGGTTGACTCGAACGCAAACTCGGCAACCCACTTGAATCTAAAACAAGTAATAAATGTAGGTGGGTTAGATCTCCGCTAATTGACTTTTGATAGTGATTTGGTACCTGATTTTGCGCCGGGCTGGCGTCTGAAACAATATCGTGGAATGACGTGTTGGACAGTATAACGTCTTCATACGACATAGTCACAGTATCCCTATCAAACAATACACTAACAGTTGAGTGCCCAGAAACGCCAGTTATTGTGCCAGGCATATAAACGTTATCCCGTTTGGCCAAAACTCTGTGTCCTTTCCACTCGTGCAAATCGAGAATAGATTCATTTGGCGCAGTTGCTCCAATTCCAGAAAACTGACGTTTTTGCTCTACTGCATCAACCTTTGGCAAGCTCGAGTTTCCTGCTCGTGCCCATTTTTCGCTAGGTTGCTCTTCCGGTTTCACCTGTTAACACGTGTCAAATATTTGAACGAATTGTCAAAGTTAAACTTGCCAAACATTTTCCAACTGGCTTGAGCTGTGTACCTGAACAAATCCATAATTTTGAAGTTTCGGTGGATAAACAGAACTTTGTTGCTTGCTCATGTCAGAAGTCTTATGAATTATTTCATATCTGGTTACTTCAGAATTTGGCCTCAGGATCTTTAAATTGTGGTCTTGCTCTCTTGATTCTGTGACTCCGGGCGCTGAACTTGTTACTAACACTTTAGGTTGGTGATTATTCAACAGATTAGTTTCTGCTGCTTGCGAATGACCTTGTGTAATTAAAAGACGGTCAGATATAACGGAGTGGTGAGCATTTTGCTGTTGGTGAAGCGATTGATTCAACAGCGGAGCAATTTTTGCAAAATTGGCCTCCGCTGGGGTTGCTGCTAAAGCTCCAACCCCTGAGTGATAAACATAGCTTCTGTTGTCTCTTGGCTGCGTGCTTCTTCCAACAATTAGGTTTAGTCCTTCATCAGTTTGATATGAATGTCCAATGGATACCTTAACAGAGAATAGGGTCAACGGAGTGCCGAAATTAGAGTTTGTTCTTTGTTACAGAAGCCCAGGACAAAAATACACTTAACAAACTTAAAATACCTACCTTTGAAATTGTCGAGTTATAATTTGAAGTAAAGTTAGATGGCTCCTTCTGAATTCTACTTTTTAGTGACTCGATTGATTCTTGCTGTCCATGAGATGATTGTGAAATACGGTATAGCGTTACTGGAGATGGTGATCTAGCGGTGGGTTTTGGATTGTAATCTAGCGAAGATTGGTAACTCCCAGTTCCATGAGAAGATTGACTTTGATGCTGTGAACGGATTGTATTTGGCCGGTAGCCCAAATCCATGGGTTCTTCAATTGAAGTGACATGTTTAGTCGAATTTTCCGACGCAGAAGCCAAACTATAGGACACTGGTTGCTGACTGATAGCTCTTTCGTTAGTGTTTGAGGAGTAAGATGACGAGTAGATGACTGTTGTCTTGTTTTGCGGCAGATGTTGATTGGTCGCTGCACCGTAACTTCCTCCAGCTGAGCTTGTCAATTGACTAACTGACTGGGTTTGGTTAACAATCAATTTATCTTGCTCCCTGTACACCTGTGGCGATTCCTTTCGATCGGCAAAACTTGAAGCTGAACTGACAATTACTGGATGCGAATAAGATGTAATGGATGGGCGGTTCGGATTTCCAAGAATTCCTGCTTGCGACGAAATTTCTTGCCGTTGATATTGTACATTCTGCTGTGACAAGGTGTCATTTGGAGAATGTAATTGGCTAGAGATGTTGTTTTGCACTCCAAACAGACTCGATGAATACTGAATACCAGCCGGCGCGTCTTGGCTGCCATGAACAAGTTTTGCCGTACTAGTTGTTATTACGGATTCTGCTGTGCGCGATGTTGGTGGTGCTTGAATTGTTGAAGCCTGATCGTCTTGTGAGAGATTGTCTGGATTTGATTGTAGTATGGATTGATTCTGTCCACCAAAAGGCGGTTTCGGTGGGTCAGAGGTTTCAAAATCTGCTGGGTCAAACTTCCTTTTCTTCGGTAAACGCTTAATACTTTCGATAGAACTGTCCTTCGTGTGATCCTGCAATAAAGTCGAAAAGAGGTTACAATTTTGTTTTGGATTTCGAACTTTGCACATCCTAACCTCCTTTGAACTCTGCTCATTTTTAATTTCGTCGTCAGATTTTGGCTTGCTCGATGTAGGATTGTTGCCGGGCTGATTTACCTGTAGAATTATTCGTACAAAGTTAAGTAGGAGTATAGAATGGAGTAAGATGGCTGAAGTCACCGAAGGGTACAATCTTTCTTCTTTACCTTGTTATTTGGCTCTTCATTCTGGTTCGCGTTCTTTTCCCCATTCTCAGGAGAGTTGTCCGTTCCTCCTGGAGATTCTTCGAAATGGGTGGGGCTCAATTTTCTACCACCACGAGTTGAAATGCCACGACGACTTGGTGGTTTTCCTATCCCGCCTCCTCTCGTCTTACGCTTGTTATCCGTTTCAGCATTTCTCGCTGTTAGACGGGTGGCCATTAATTTCGGAAATCTCATTAATTAAATAGTTTATTACAGTGTCAAACACATACTATTGTTGGCTGGATCGTTGGCTTTACGACGTCCCATGTGATCTGCTGAGAATTAGATCGCAATTTTGACGGCTAAACTTGCGTGTGCTGCTCAGGTTATAATCTTGCTGAGTATCGAGAGAGAAAGCTCATTCAGCCTCGTAGGTTCTAATGCCCCACACTTGGAGGCGTGACTCAGAGATCTGAAACACACAAATAATAAAATGGTAAGTAAATGCTGGTAAACTCAACCTAACTCAAGACTGACTATTACTACTCTTCAGATTCAATGGTTCGAATGTAATTAGACATTTGATTTCACATTTGACATGATTCATGATTTCGTTTTTAATTAGCTTTGACCAAGAAAAGGCTGGATGGACAAGCAAATCAACTGTACTTTCATCGGCTAAGTCCTGCGCTTTTTATTGTCTGGGCTAGGTTTGTTCACACATTCTTCAAGAGCTTCTGAAGTGCTTCCAGTGCTTCGTAATTAGTCCGCATAAATGAGAATTAGGAGCCAACTCTACTCTTTGGTACTCGTTCTGTGTCATAGGTCAATTCTGACGCCAGAATGTCTGATAGGTCTCTCCGATTGATAAAATTATTCTAATTATCTTGAAGTAAATAACATTTAATTGATGCTGAAGTCCGTTGCATGGAAGTATCAACGAACGAGCATGATCGACATGACAGATTCTTCATTATATGAACGAGTTCGCAGACCAGCCGAGTGGTATGCCTCTGCCTAGCGCCTAGACTCCAAGTGTTATTACAATTCATTGTTACGAATGTACCATTAAAACAACTTCACTCTTTTTACCCTTTTATTCTTTGAATTTTTTTAGACTGCCTGAATATCATCCTCATTCGTTCGTTCATAGTTTTTGTTGTGTAACTGAGAGTCTACGCACTCGTACACGGAGCACAATGAGTGAGTTCGTACAGCCAGCAGACAACCATGAACCATGATTCTTCTCGTGGTTGTGAAGTAGTGTTATTGTTGAGTAATGGTACCTCACATCACAGCAGAATATTTCGAATATCTCTCCAGGCTAAACCAAAAAATACGGGTCTCCTTAACATAACCTTTACAGAATTTAACTTTCGAGATGATGATATTATTCAACAAAGTAGACGTGTAAATGGTAAATGGCCAATAAATATTATAGCGTGCTGGTGCCATGGTACGAGACGAGCTACGAGCTGTGTCATGTTTCATGTATAGCATGCACGCACTGCATAAGTCAAAGTCTACGTCTGTAGCCATGTAATTTGAGACTGCATAAAAATTCTCTCTAATTATGTAATGCTGCCAAGTGCCAAGTACAGCATATTTAATGCTTTAATAAACCCAATCCAAATCGAATGTACTCTAAGGTCATGATAATGCAAAGATGAAGAAGGAATGCCATTATTCTCCTATTGGAAGTAATGATAATGTCGTGCATCTAAATTAATCTGCTGATCGATCTAAAACTTACTATAAATCAAAACGGACAATAAAATATCATTTCACGTTGTTATGTTACTTTACGCTTTAGTTTTCATCCTCGTACTCTCGATTCGCTGGGTTTGTTTAAAGTTCAACCGGCCAGACAGATCAGCAATACGCGTATGGGTCCATAAAGACTGCAGACGTGTTCCTCTGATAGTGTCTAGCTTCTCTTGAATATTAGCTTGGAGGGTAAAATAATAAATCTATTATCTACTGGTTAATCTTTTATGTGTTTTGAATTAAATTCGTACTACGTGCAATGAACACAAACCAAACCAGCCTCGAACGGAAGTACCAAAGCCGTAGTGAGTACAAAGTAACACCACTAGCC
Source organism: Mesaphorura yosii (assembly GCA_009869945.1). Classification (NCBI taxonomy): domain Eukaryota; kingdom Metazoa; phylum Arthropoda; class Collembola; order Poduromorpha; family Tullbergiidae; genus Mesaphorura; species Mesaphorura yosii. The sequence goes on from WIXG01000189.1 coordinate 12,440, forward strand.
ACATTATTTAGAGCAAAAGAGACTCTCCAAAAACACCAGCACCAAGTCCATCGAATAACAAACAAACTTAACCGTTGAAACGAAGTTCATTCTTCCGTCCGTATTTCAGCCTTTTCCTTTGTCTTTGAGGTTATTATTTAAATATGACCATCTAATAATGCTCCTACCCTTCAACATCTAGACGCTCCTACGCGAAATTATGATTCAGAACGCGCAATGCTACAATGACATTTGTGATGTTGAATTAATGCCAAGACGAGCAAAGATGCGTATTGCAACTGGAGACCTTTGTGCACTTTTGGAGGAAGGGGCATGATTGACGAGCTGCCCAATCTGACTTCTTAACCGCTCCTGACGGTCCTGACTCCTACTATTTTTATTAGATTTTGATTTTAAATTACGCAAACAAATCTATTAATCTCATCCAGGGAACGCAACACAGCGTAATTACGACCAATCCATGGTCTTGTGGTGGTATGAATGAAACTTGAGTTACTTGAGGCAGAAATGTAGTGCAGACATGAATGGAATAACTAAAGCTAATACGAAAACCCACAAGATGATAAGCAAACCAGGCGTAACTAGCAGCAGTTAGCAGGCAATTTGGCTACAGAAATGAGAACATGCCTACATTATCTATCTGCTGTGAGTAATTAACCATTAAACCCAAGTTGTATTCAGTTTTCAGCAAGGAACTGAGAAGTGGTTGGCTACTGAATGAACAGACTTAGCTCTTAACTGAATCGTTTTCCAAACTATTCCAGGGTTTGCAATCAAGGGTTCAAGCTATGTCAATGATTCAATTCATAATAGTCACGAAAGTTGTCATTTGCTGATCATCCTTTTAGCTGAGATGCATTTCGATCTTATAATCTCTTAAGATCGAATTTTAGTTCAAAGGCAATTAACGGCCATCTTTAATCGAGGAACGCGCAAGCCCACAGGCTTTTAAGAAAATAGTGCTTTCAGAGGAATTTTAATTTTTCACACGAATCCGAATGTCCAAATTCTAGATTCTAAGTTTTCGAAATGCCAATAAATGCTTTGTCGATCGAATGTATAACTTACCATCTCCAAACTGCTGACCATCTAAAGTCGCAAGGAGATAACACTGACTCTTGTCGAGATACAGGAATGAGATCAATTTGAAATTTTGCAGTGCTGATATATTCCGCAATGCTGACATTCCTTTTGAGAACCAAATCCAAATTGAATGACTTTCTTACTCCATAATTAATTCGCAATCGCCGATCGCCTTTTTTCTGTATCGACGGCTGATCTGAAGCACAGACTAAGTCGATTATTATAAGCAGCACAAACACTAGTGTCTAGTATATTCCTAGTTGATTACTACGAGGCTTACACTAAAGTTAAAGAAGAAAGACTTGATCTGAGATTTCTTAAACAGTGCACTGCCACTTCGCTGAACAATGAAAGTAACTTTGGGGTTCCAGTCCAGCAGCGTTAATTAAATAATTACATTGGCTGTATCACAAAACGCGGACACAAAAACTGACTTGACTTGTCGACTGACTACTCCATCGTGATATTGCTGATTCAGTTCACAATCATAATTTGAAGTCAAAGTTAATTTTAATAACAGACGAAGAAGACCAGCACAGTTTGAAATGCGTGGTTGGTTTGAGAGAAGCTCTTTCAAAGTCCGTCCGTGTCTTCGTCGTAGTATTTGTGTTATGTGTATGCTTCTCTCCTGCTTCAGCCTCGTCGTTCGTGTTGTATGATTTGATGTGATGTTGTTTTGTAGTAAAAAACATGTTATATAAAAGAGACGGAGATGGAAAGGAGAAGTGTATACGAGCTGTGCCGTGTATTTGGTGAGAAATCTCCATAGCCAGGCGTAGCATAGCGTAGTCAAACTTGGACTTGGACTCTTCTGCTCCATTATGTCGCTCGTACAGCTCGTAGTCGTAGCCTGCCTGCACGAACAGAATTCTACGAGTACGTGTAGTACAGAGTGAATGTGAACGAGCCAGCCTAGTTGCCATCCAGAATGGAATCACGCCTTGAGCCATTTCCATTTGCCATTGCCATTTCACGGACATTACCTCAGTTTAGTTGCATCATGCCTGCTTTAACAGATCAGACGTACTCGTATTTCGTATCAGATTGATCTGCACCAATCTGGACATGGCTTTGATAGGACAGAGGAACCATCGAATGCTTTGCTAACGTCGGGCACTTGTGTTGCGGAAGAAAGCATGCTTTCTCTGATCTGCAAATACACTGAACAGCAGACAGAAAACGAAGCGCTTGGGCTTCATTGACTAATCTCAATGAACATTCCGGGTTATTCAGCCACTGCAGGATCAACAGAAGGATGTATTCGAAAAATTCGAATGTTATTTTGTTAAAATTAGCATTAGGATTGTTTAGCATGCAGGTGCCTTTGTGACTGACTGCCAAAACTTATCCTGAGTCACGCTGTATGTTTGTAACCTCAAAATTCGTAGCTGGTGCTATAAACCATAAATGTTTTATGTTCAACATTCAACTCTTCTGTCGCATTGACGGTGCAGTGTTATGATTTGTATTTCTAAATGCACAAGCTGCGATATACGATTATGGGTTGAGTGCCAGCGAGAGCGCAAAGTGTTTCTTTTTGAGTACCAAAATCACTATCCAAAATCATCTTTCTTTCTTAAAATTGTACGCACGTATATATAAGTACAAGCTGCGAACTGCGTGCTATTGGGTTAGAAAGGAAGGCAAAGTTAAGCTAAAGCGCAGTCGACGACTCGCCTCGACTGTTTCCAATTGTGTTGCTATACGGAATGTAATGCAAGTGCTAGTCAGCGAAACAATTACTACGCTATGCCATGGCTCAATCCACTGAATCCACTATGAAAATACCGAAGCAGTGCTTCGTGTTGCTGGTACAGCATAGGCATGCCATGGATTTCGATAGCTATGTATAAAAGGTCTTTCCGGCTTCTGTACACTCGCGATTTCATCCACAATGAGCATGTTTCGGTTCGAGACTTATTTCCATGCTGTTTTTGAATAACTCATGTCATAACTGAACTAAGGCAGACATTCTGACCTTGCGATACGATTTGGGATTGAATCCGCTAAGCTTGCGACTCGATAACTCCATGCATGGCCGAGATCTAAAATGTCAATAGCTTGGCCTGCTTCCTTGCACGTAAAAATCGAAAAGACTGAAGAGGAGCTTGTCTGCTAGATAGCAGGCTACAAATATTGATCTTGCCTCCGATGATCTTCATGCTAATTACATGCATGCACAGGTATTCATAGTCTGGCTCAGGATTAAAGGCCTCGTCTCGGTAGAAGGACACCAAGCCCGGAACCTGCAGGGAAAGTAGTTCAAGAGTTCATACTTCCAGGTTCCGTGTACCTCATTCGGCTTTCTCTTCCAGCTCCGTCGATTGACTGCAGCCAGCCATCCCGCGAGCATTGATCCAGCCTTGCACTCGCATATAAATACTACGAAGCAAAGCGAGGCAAGCAATATCCACATTCGGACTAACAGTTTACTGTTGAGTCGAGTTCCTGGCTTTAATGAAAGCATACATCATGGCTCCTCCTTTCGCTCTGGCTCGAACTTGGTCCAATCGTACTGAACCTGTACCCACATTTGTTCATTCACACATCGCATCCCATCGGGTTCTTCACATGCATGTGTTGAGTTTGGTTCGTGTTCGTGAGGTTCGCAAAACACAAGCCGTTCTGTTCCCACTGTTGCTGCCCGAGAAATGAACTCTCTGCTGTACATCATCATCTCTGGGCCGCGCTGTCCGCCATGTAGCACTTTCCTTTTTATCAGTTCGGAAGGATTCGTTACAAATTCACTTGTTTCACGAATGGTCATCATGCGCTGAGCTTGTCTCGGCCTCAAGTTCGAGGCAAATGCAATCTGTCCATGATCTACTAATAGTAAATGGAGTGCTGGCTAATTAGACGTCTCTTGCAGATGTGCCATAAAATGAATTGATGCCACACACTATACCACTGCACTGCTTACAAAGATTGCGAGAGTGTTGCTGCATCGCCACGGCCAAGACTATACTTAACTCTGACCCGGACCCAAGTTACATCAATTAACCTTTGTTCGATTATATAGTATGCGAAATGAAATTGCGACACCCGACGCATTTATTTGCGCCGTGCTGTCTGAAGTTCTATGGACTGGGCTTTTGGCCATAAAAACATTGCATTGCACATGGCGACAAAGAAACACCGCTTGCCTCTAGTAAAGAACGAAAAGTCCGGCCAAGCCATGGAATTTGGAATGAATGGAAATGAATGAATCATGGCCCGCCATGGCCCATGGTCGTAGTCGAAGCAAAACACTGCATACAAGCAGTGAAAGTTCCCTGCCTCCCTGCCAGTGGGAATAGGAGGAATTTTGTTGCAAATGGTATCCCCGCTTCATATTTTTATTGGTGTGTTTGCTTATGTTGTTATGCTGCTGGTCTGCAACGAACGAATGCGTTTTCATTTAAAACCCTTTCGTTGTGTCATGATTACAGCATCGCGGTATGGCATGGCATAGCATAAGAAGTTGACTAAATGGCCAAGCCGTGCAAGTGCAGAACTAGCAAGCAGCAACTACGTATGTGATGCTTGTGCGTACGTGTGTGTCCAGTATTGCTCGAGATGCGATGTGGCAGCAAGATTGCAAGAATCTCTGAATGTAAAAAAATTATAATTCTTATTCGTGTCGTACAAATGAAATTGCCTTGAGCTCTTCCTCAACCCAACATAACATCATCGGTACCAGCACACTGCGGCTTCAGTCCAAAGTGAAGAACGAACGTTAATTTCAACTCGTACGAGTACCTGAAGAAGAACACCGAGTCGGCCGTCGGTTGAGTTGAGTACAAAAAACTAGAGCTCTTGAATTACAATACAGTTTTATAACGCCAATTTGTTGGCATGTACCTCGCGTATTAGCTTCGCGGATTATTATTCATCCACCTTTCGTCGATACTTGAAGTGCGAATCAAAGATGAATAAAATTTTGATGGTATCTTTGATGTGCACGCAGGCAATAAATAAAATCATGTATTCGGTGGCTGCTTTGATGTAATTTCATTTTCTTATGAATTCTCTGGTGATTTCTGTGCAGAATTCTTCAATGCAGTTACACAGCAGGTACACGAAACATGAGGACAAGTAATGTTGGATTGGTAAATTCTATTCTGAATTTCAACGAGAAGACGAAGAAATGTATTCAAATTGAGGAGTATGAACCCAACAATATCGCAATAATGCTGTCCTCTAAATATTTAAAACCGTCATTCTTATTTCTGACTCTCTTGTTCTTTGACCATTTATTATGTATGATTTGCGAACTGTGCCCAATAATTGCAGGACGAGTTGGAAGACTGTAATTTGCAAATTTAAATTACCCCAAAGTATCAAGTCATGATTTCAGCAAATCACAAGAACACAGTGCATTTGCACTACGAATGCCGTATCGCCATCACGAGTTGAAATATTGAACTCTGAAAATGCGAAGGAACGACTTGCGTGCCATGAACTTTGCAGAGCAGAGCATAATGATGACTCACTCAATCAGATCGTACTTTCATCCGTGTCACAGTAAACATTGTACCACTTGAAAAGTAATGTACCGTACGTGGATTACTATTCGCACTTCCTCGTATTATACGATTTGCCAAAACATTCTCCAATTTAGTTTATTTTGTCAAACTTTCCACGGCACACGTAACAGGCAACTCGTAATATTTCGATTGTATAAAGTTTTAATGAGCCCCTGGCACACCAAGTACCTAACGCCTGAATTATGAAGAACGACAACCAGAAATGGCCTTGGTCGTCACGGTCTCAAGCAACCATGATGAAACTACCCGGAAAAATGAATCATCCTGCTAGTCTCATTATCTGATAGACGTCGGAATGAGGGCGGCATCGGAAACATGATTCCAGCAATTCCAAGCAAGTATTTCCACCTTCTCCCACATTTCCATGAAAAACAGATATCCATTACCTTGTTTTCATGTCTGCGTAATTTTGGAGAAACTTACACACAGATTAGACAATGCAACTAGGAAAAGTCACGAGAAAGCTGGAAGCAGACAGCAGGCAACAAGTAACGCGATAGTACGGATCATATTCGGACATGATTTTTGTGTGACAAAGTACAAGGTTGTTTATGCCCATCCGTGCTCGTCAACTCGTCACTCATGCTCATAAATGTCATTGTCTGTCAATCACATGCGCAATACCAGTAGCAGCAGCAAGGAGGAGCTTCTTTGATTTTCATTTCAAGTTTTGCAAACCAAACACGCATTTCAACTTCACAGCATCTATCACACATCATGTATGCATAGTTAGCACAGCGCAAGATGCATAAAATCACTTGTATTTTATTTTTTGTTTACTGAATTCGTTCGGATTCATAAATGTAAAATATTTTTATAAAAAGACATGAATTCGTCTCAATTTTCTACCACATGATAAACTTTAACCCATGATGGCCATGGTATCGCCATGCCTGTCCTCGCGAGGCACGTAGGACCGTTGTTGTTTTTGCCGTCCCGTAATGCACGATGAACAGATTTGCAAATTATTTATTTTGCAGGCAAACTTGAATACGAACTTTTGCGGGCCATCACCGTAATCCATTTCGTCTGCCGTTGCTGTGTCGTGTAAAATATGCAAAACTAGGCTACGAGCTTCGAATTGAAGAGCGGATGAAAAAACACAGGCACAAGGTCTCGGTTTGATTACAATATGCATAGTTAGTTTGCGCTAGTGCCATGAAACGGTGGAACATGGAAGAGACTTGTGAGAGTGTAGATACTAGACCAGGACTAGGACGCACAGCTAAATAGACAACTTTAATAAAAAAGGGTTTTTAAATCAATCAATGAAGACTCTTCTTTATTCGTCTTCTGGCTTCGCTTCGGCCTGCTTGGCTGATTCGCTGGCTCAGTACATGAATTGCAGGCAATGGAAAGACGCGAATGAAAATGGATATTTTATAACGTAGCAAGTAGCCAGTCCGTGTACGTGCCTCAGATGTAGCTGGCTTGGCCAAGTCAAAAACTGCTGAGGAACATGCGGAGTGCATAGGCGTCAAAGTGACACAGTTCTTGAAGCCAGAGCCAGACAAGTGCATGGACAAGTACACGGAAGAGTACAACGTAGAACCTCGTAGAAATAAAAATTGGCAGTGCCCAACCTGCTAAGCTAGCCGAGGCTTTAAATTGCCACAGATTCTATTTTCAAGGAGCTGCTTACCTCTGTTGGGCGACAAGAAAAGCAAGGGCTCAATGATGAATGAACTTAAATGAAGAATGAAGAATGAAAGTGAATCTGATCTTTGTTTACTATTGTTCATTCTTGTCTAGCTGTTTTCTGCGGTATCAACCAGAGGGTAGGGTCGTTCCGAAAGTAAGGCTGCGTCAAGCGCCATGAAACAACGTTTTCTACGCCTGGCCCAGCCTTTGTGATTATAGTTCTGGTTCATAAGGGAAATATTATCAATTTATATTGTTCAGTTAAGGTAACACGACAATTTGTTGGTAGCCAGTACGTAATGCCACAAACAAACTCAGTTTCGTCGATGTGAACTTATGATCGATAGTTCAGCCTCGATGAAAGTAGTCATAGAAGAAGCTCGACCTAGCAGCTAATCCCGCTAATCTGGAAATATTGACACCAAGTCAGACCGAGTTATATAGTTGCAGCTTCAGCCCCTCCGCACTCTATTTATCTGCCTGTTTATTTATCCTATTAATCCAGTCAACACTATTCATCGCAATGCCCGACATCAATATCCACCAGGAGCCCAGCTCCGCCACAATTGCACCTGCACCTGAGCCATTGCGGACAACCGTGAAAGATGTGACAGATACTGTTAATGAAGAACAGCACGACCATTCTTCAAGATTTGGGGCACACTTCAGTACCGGGAATCAACGGTCAGAATCTCGGTACCACCACGAGACACCGCGAGGTTGTGGTGCCGGTGTTAACATTAGTGCAGTTCAAAACAAGATCCTGAGCCTTCCTCCAGAAAAACTGAGCATGTTCAATGGACCATTTCTTTACCAATTGCGTGCTGGTAGGAGTTTGCAGCAGCTGTCTCACTTTATCGCACACTTATGACTTTGGCTGATTGCGTGCAGGTTCGTTTGGCGATGTTTATGATGAAATCCCCTGGCGTGTGATGGTAAAATCATCGATATTTGATCTGATTTGGAGTTTATAAATTACTGGAAGCTGGAACTAACAATAAATTCCAGGTTGGATTGGATTGTGAGAGGAATCGCGATCCCATTGACAGATCAGTTCAAGGAAGGTCTTACAATAATGGTGTCCTACTTCACAACGTATGATATCATGCTATCAATGCAGCAATGATACTCGATCTAATTAATCTCCGAGATATTCCTCTGTTTTGTTTATTTTAGTGTTACGAGGAACGACAATACATGCGCAATCACCGAACTCCTATTTCTCAGGTAAGACAAGACGCGCCATCACGCAAACGACATACTACTTACTTGCTGTTCGTGGTTTGCAGTACCGTCATATGTACACAACCACGTATGGTGAAACCATTGGAAGGAAGCGTGTGTGCAATAAAGAACGAGCACATCTTCAAACGATGAAAGGTTAAACATCGGAAGCCCGTGCTGGGAAACTTAAGCAGCTATTCTTAAGCAGCTGGGTTAATGTTCTGACAAATTGTCTGTTTTTCACATTTAGCTTATGCATTAAGTACTACTCCGGTGTATCAACCTGAGCTGAATGTTGACATGCTGCGCTGCTGTGTCCCCAAACCTGAAGAATGTTTGTATGCCGAAGCAAAGGATGCTTATCCTAAGCAGGTGGCAAGACAGAAGCGAATGGACGACGCTGTCGATCCTTCGAAGGAAGTCAAGTACAATACCAAAGATTTAGCAAAGTGCAAAGATTGGCCATGAAATTGGAGGTGGCTTTGAACATAATTATTTTTGAAGAAAACTCGTCTCGATCGCCATTGTACAGCCACAGTAAAAATCTTCATTTCTGTCTTTAATTGGTGCTTTCAAGCTTTCCATTTTTGAATAAATTAGACAATTCTGTGGTGGATTTAATCTTCAAGAAGGAAATCGACAGAATCCTACGAATTTTTAACATTCTGAGCAATCTGTGAGATGAAATTCGAGTGCAATTAGTGGTTTCATATCAGACTAGTCAGACCCTTTGCAGTATTTATCATTAGAAACTGCCGTAATGAAGATGAAATGGAGACGCGAGCTTGATTTTTAAGCGTGGGGTTGGAATTAATTTCTTTTAGAACTTTAAAATAGGCATGAAACCAAATCTAAAGCAATCTAAGGTGCAATTTGTGATGAATGGGAGCAGAGCGAATCGAGAATCGGTACTTGAGAATTACTAGTTGAGCAACCCTCACTTCATATGATTCATTTACAATTTCATTTTTGATTATCGCTAATATATATATATATATATATATAATATAATAAATTTCACGATTTCGTTATATGTCCAAATCGGAATTTTGTCCATAAACACCTTTGGGTATTTCTTCATTTACGCTTGTATTATTTCAAAAGGAATGGGCTGATTTAATACTTGTCATTTCACCGGCATTATTCAGGAAGCTGCAACTGCGAACGACAAATGTGCAGTACTGAATGAGGAACAGATCATGGTAATCAATGTCCAAACACTTACATTCTTGCCTTTGTGAATCTGATCTGATAGTATCTACGTCTCCCATCAATATTAATTAATCATGATAACCACCTCTCACGGTGAATGTCCACGACTGTAGGGTGGCTGTATGATAGAGGGCTTTATGAATTGCGCAAGTTTAACAATAGTCTCGTCCCCACTCCGTTCGGTGTCTTTCATGGCACGCCGACACGCTTGTACTCACAAAAATGGCAGCAGATTGTGTGGATTCAATTTTTGTTGCGATTCTTGTTCATATTCATGCGTCAGGTCATTTTAGCTGTAGTCACAACACCAGCGATAATTTACAGGTGAGATAGTGTGAAAAGGAAGACATGATTCATGTAATTAATCATTGTCAAGATGCGTATTACTTTTTACATTAAAATATTCCAAACCACGCGAACACTCACATACACACTTCACAACCTGTTTCATATTTACAGCACTGCACTGGCTGATACGGGAAATGTGGGACCATCGCGTTACTTTCCTAATTTAAATTGGTTAGATGCTCACAAGCTAAGAGATCGGAGGGATTGCAGATTTAGTAGCGATGTCTACGTCTTCTCGGCTCGTCCAATTGCAACCCCTTCAAGAAACAATTTATCATTTATCAGTATCAGAAGTAAAAATGAATGTCTCGTTAACGCAACGTGTAAAACTGCTACGTCCAATTTGAATTGTGCCACGGCGACGATCTCACGTAACGAAGCTAACCGTAACCGTATTAAGGTCTGCTCCTCGCTATTGTTGCAGGTAGAGACCCGATAAAATACACAACACAAGTTACATTTGTTATCTAATCAATGAAATCCATCATCTTGGTTACAAATAGATTTTTATATTAACTCAACTCTCTCAAGCCTTTCCAAGAATGATATTGAAGTTGATTATATTAATGAGTTCATTAGACGCTGAGACTCGGCTCCGCTTTAATTTTAGTATTCAAGGTTCGTAAGTTTGCTTAATCAGCTCGTCAAAACATGTCAAATCAAATATTTATTTACTTGTTCCAACTTCTCCTCACCGTACTCAATGCGTATGCAAGATACGATGCGTACGCTTTCGTACTTATGATCATCAATTTGATCTTATAAATGAATTGTTGGGGATTGTCCTAAATAATTGTGAAGTTTGATGAGAAGATACAGTGAACGGTTGCAGGATAATAAATGATCTCGCTTTTAGTGTATCAAAACTTAAGAAATTGAACTTGAGCAGTGTATGATGAAAACTGGATATCATTGCAAGGCCTGATAATGATAACGTATCAAATCAAACACAGGAAGGACGCCATCGCAAGGTCTCTTGATTATTTGTCATTCCAATTTATCGAATGACAACGAAAAGTAAGTCGTCGACTGGTTTAAGCTAGAATTACGTCTTAAGGTAAAGGTGTGGCCAACTAAAGTTTTGACTGAAATGCCGTGAGCAGAATCAACATTAGCTTGAAACTTTTGCAAGCCAAGACTTCAGCCCTGAATAAAGAGAGAAAACGATTTGAACAATTCATCGTTTATTGCTATGCATGTTCGAGAAACAGATAAGACCCGAAAGCGAATACTGCAAAGAGAATTCAATTCATAACTAGACTTCGCGGTCGGTGCCAGAAACAAGTCAAACTTCGATTGAAGTAGTGGCTAACAAGCAGTAACTAGAAAACACCACATGCGTTTCCTTTCTGACTTCCTTTCCAAGTTTGGAAAGCAGACTTTCCGGATACCCGTATTGGAATAATGAAAATATATGGGATCCATTTTACCTATTATCGTCGCATTTTTGTAACCTCTGGAAATTAATAATTTTGTTGTAAGCACTCACACCCAGCGCCAGCCACCAATTTTACTTATGTGCTACACCGCATACAAAGCGACGATGATGTGTGATTTTAGCTCGTATAGTTACTTTTATACGATTTTCATCAGAATAGAGAATTAATGACTTGGGACTGTTGAGACCCCTGGGCTAAGTACAAAGAGAAAGAGCATGCAGGAGAGAAAAGCGAAAATGAAAGGCGTCAATTAGGCGGTCATAAATCTTTATTTCAATTAGGCGTGTTATGTGCTACACAGCGCTGTGTGGCAGGGCGAACAATTACCTTTTCTACAGCACGAATGCCTAAAATCCTTATCTTTGTAATGACTTTGGAGAAACAATGAGCGACAACACGCTCGACTGTGGTCGGCTTATTGTAAGAAACTTTTGATAGCAATCAAAGTGCAAATCCTGCCCTTTTGCACTTTTTTTCCGTGTTTAACAACTTTGTGCAAATATTGGACGACGTTTCGTTCCGTGTATTATATTAATCTGAATCGTTAACCACCGGCCGATTCTTGAATTACCGTAAAATCCGGTTTATTACGGGAGCTGTTGCATTGTTTCAATGGCTCAAATTTGGCGGGGATCACAGCGAAATAAAGCGGCATGCTGTTGTATACCGAATTGCCGTAGTAAACCGAATTGCCGTAGTAAACCGAATTTTACGGTATTCAAAGTAATTTCAATTTCTGGCTAATCGCTTTAATCTTATTGAATAATGGCTTGGACGCAGAGAAACTCTAATTTTGATAATTTCATTGAATCACGCTTTTATGTTGCTACACTTCTTTATTATTTCCTCTCACCTCATTTAATCGTTAATCCCGGTGAGATTCTATTATCAGCAGCATCAACACTTTCTCAAAACGTTGGTGGTTTGCAGTAACGTGTAATTATATGGCAGCAAGGTGGCGGAGGTGCATATTTATGAACCTCACATCACTTAAATTAAGACCCACATTCACCGTTTACTTTTGAAATCACCCACGTCTCCTTCGTTGAGGGCACGAACGATTGTTATTTATTAAGTGGAACAAATTACACTAATACTCACTCACATGTGGGTTATTCACACCTCACCAGCAAAGGGCAATATACAATAGCAGCAAAGTTAAGTGGTGTGAGGCATAAAAGCTGGTGCATTAACTAGTATGATTTATGTTGAATTATCAAAATCAGAATTAGTTTGAACAAATTGAAAGCCATAACATGTACGCGGACGCGTTTCCAGTTGCAAGTTGCAACCGCGCCCTCAGGAAGCATTCGAACCGATTCCTGGATTCTTCAAACATCAAGCATTGTGTGCATGATCGGTTTCTTAAGGCTCTGATCAAAGGAAGATGAGACAGCCAATCGCAAGACAAATGTCAGATTATTAATCACTTTGATCCAATTTAAATTGATATATTGACAAACTCTGCTCGATTTCGTCACAACGCTCGGCGACAGCCAACCTCAGGCTATTATTGCAACATAAGGGTTCGAAAACAACAACAGCAAGGAAGGTAGTCACCGGAAAACCAATCTTCAGCTTCGGGATACCATGTTTTGCCTCAGAGGAAGGTGTCAGGTTCAAGTAGAGAAGCAATTTGTCATTTGTTCTCAGGTTCATTTATCAAATCAGAATTTTGAAGACAAGGCAACTCCACGAGATAGCAAAGGAGCGTCCGTGCTCTCGCATTCGTTTCCATTATAGTAAAATAATCAGTCGCATACCAGTACAGTGTTGCAGTTGCAGGCATTCGACATCACAAGGACTTTGATCGCTTAGGCTCACCATTCAAGTCTAATCTACATCATACTAAGCTTCTTACGTTGATAAAATTCTACTGTGTAATTGCAAGACAATAATAATTTCGCACCTAAAGTACATAGTCATAAAGCCGTAAGGCACAGTTTTTCTCATGGAGAATAATTCACAAATATAACGGCAGAGTTTTATTGCAACGTTTTGCAGACAAAATCTGAATTCAAATGTTTGTAAAAGAGTTTACTGGCTGGGTTACGGTTATGAGTTTATACAGTGGAGGACAGAAGAGGGGATTGGTGCCACCATTAATCTAAATAGTTTACCATGTCATTGTCACCGTGGGGTTCATCGCTTTCGCCATCAAGTCCTCACATTCTCTCCTCTTTATCCGGTTAAAAGATCTACACACTGACCTCAAATGGAGATGCCATTCCCGATTCCGCCTCTTCTCAGTACCCATGCGTACTGTTTTGAGCTGTGGAAGAGCTTTGAATCTCTAAAGTCGAATTTCTCACACCACCACAATCGGACATCCCACGATCCTCGCTGTGCTCATTGTACGTAAACAAAGCGACAATGCCATATCACATGTCGATTCTTACTGCACTCATTGCAGTGAATAACACCCTCTTGATCGAAATACTATTATGACACGTTTACAATTCCTTAGCTTGACCCTTGCGCACCATTTCTTAAGATGCTGAGTTACTTTTTCTCACATAAATCCTTAACCCGTGATATAAAGGGATTGCGACTGCGGTTTGGTTTAGAGATTTGAATTTCTGTACAAAACTTGAGACATGTGGGGAGAATTGTGAGAAGATTGTGAAAGAAAGTCCAACCTGTAGCAGTATATTCACACCATTTTAGATCTTTTCGTCTCCAAATCCTTTCTTACAAAATTTATAACCACGAGCTCCGAAATGGGCAGCCCTTAATTCGTGATTAAGTCATTCCTTCTCCTGTCACATAAATATTATTGTTGGCTTCTTGTGTTAACACTGTCATAACTAACTGTAATCATAAAAAGAATCAAGTCCCAAAAGGCGCAGATGACACAATAGAACGGTTAAATGAATAGAGAAAAGGCAGAACACATTTCGAGTCAATCCTTTAAATCACAAGCGCAACGACTTGACCTTTCCCAAAGCCCCTTTCTTTTTTCGTCATGTCAAATTGGTACAGAAGTACAGACTCGGCATTTCTTTCATTCACGCCAGAGTCATATAAACACACGTATTCACTCAAGCCTCGTCTGAGAAGCACACGTATTTTATGTATGAGTGGGAAAGTGCATGGCTTCATTCTATGGGTTAAAAAATTCGTGAAAAGGGTAAAAATGTAAAAAGATGGAAGTTTCCACCAACCCTTTTCTTAGCTTGGTAGAATTGCGCATTATCGTCTGGTATCACATGAGCACTAACATTCGAACTTTTGCACTCATTTTGTACAGTGACATGCATGAAATTAGAATATTGAGGCTGCCTGGGTAATTTTCCTATGGAAGGATGTTTTCGATGACTGATTTTGTCAATGAAAGATAAGTTCAGCATGCGCACATGCATGGAAGATATCCTTGTTGAAGATTTGGTTTCCACATCTGGAATCGGAGCCGGGTTCTGGAGCTTGGATGCTGGATCTCAGGAAACTTGAGCCGTGTACTAGTGTTGTAAAATCGCTTCGAAAAATCTTTAAAAAGTGCCTAATGTTTACAGATCGAAATCAGCATCGAAAATTGCGCCTGCGCCTGTGTCTGTACTGCTCTTTCTTATTTATGAATGAATCTTTCCAATTTCCTTTCTCCCACACTGCTTGAAAGACAAGGGCTGACAAAGTGAAGAGGAAGAGGCTCAGAAGAAAGACGTGAAGTTGTATTTATTGTTGGCAGCGCCGTGCAATTCCACTCTGATATAATTTGTAGGCACGTAGGGTTCCTCCCGTTCAAGTGTACAGTTACACGCAGCTCTGCACCAGTACACAGCAGCAGCAGTGGTGGTGGCACGGATGTTCATGGAACTCATCGTAAATATTGTAAAAACAAACAATTTTGAAGTTCGACAACAATCGACCTCCCACGGATTCTCAAGTTACGCGTTCTCGGTTCCCCGTTCGGGTCTCTGTGCTTGTTCAACTCACTGCGAAGCTCAAGCAGTGGAAAGGAACTGAAGACTTCACAACAACAGTCGCACTTGGAATCAGGAGTTAGAAACCATGCGATTTCTAATTTCGATCATTTTTATTACCTTCATTGTTCAAACAAGCGCACTATTCAAAGCAATAATTAAAAAATCACGAAAATTAATTCAGATCGTACAAAAAGGGAGGATAAACTGATTCTAAAAATTGAGCAGAAAGAAGCTAACTAAAATCTAAGTATTTCACACAACAATTTCGATTGTGTGTGCGTTTGCCGAGTTGTGTCATCGAAAACGCAAGAGAACGATGATTGGATTGAAAGTATTTTGGGACATCGTCGCAATTTGTCGAGATGCAATCGAAAGGCAGAACGTTGTGGAATATTTACGTTTCTACCAAATAAAACCAATTCGTGCCGGGTTGAATTTCTTCTCTAGGTGAATCAATAATGGTCAGTTCATTTGCTGATTTACTCTCGCTACGGCTATGTTATGTTAGTTATGTCCAAGAGCGGACTATTTCGAAAGCTTCACCTTCCAGCAAGAGCAATGCAGCTTGGAAAAGGGCGAAAAGGGAAGGAAAGCTAGTTCACGTTCACGACAATCTCCATCGTCTTTTGTTCGGATTGTCTCAAATGTCACTTAGACTACTTAACATATTACTTATGCGTCGCAGATGAAATACAAGCTTTAAAAAAGGAGCAGTCAAGTCAGTCAGTCATCTCGACATGATTCCGTCCATGTGTGGCTCGGATGACTTTTCCTTAAGAACTCTGCTGATGCTTAGTCTGAATTCTCTGCATGAAACTCGGATGCACAGCATGTAAGTATGAAATCACCAGTCAATTCACGAACCAAGTACCAATACTCAAAGTGCTTATGATCCGCACTCCGCAGCACCACAGGCAGAAAGCTCTCTCACCATCTCCGTGGAGACGACGGACTCATAATACGCCATGCCATGCACATGGAGATCAAATATCAGAACAGGAAAGTAGACAGATGCATTCGAAACTTGATACGCTTCTTAAATAGATGAAATCATGAAGGGAAAATGAGAAAACCAACAATGCCCGTTCAATGTACGCTGGGTAACTCTAAACCAATCTAGACGAATAAACATTACTTTAATGTACTCGTACTCGCACTGTTTTGTTTTTGTTTGGTTCTCTCGCCTCTTCAGCCAATTCAGTGGACTTCTCGATGCAATGCAGTCGTCGTCGATGTCCTCAACTTCGCTCCACAGTCTTCTCCTGCTTATGACAGTTCTGTACACGTCCGTCCGCTTGAAATTCTATCCGAAGCATTGATCATTACAATATAATCCACGAGTTAAATTCAAATTTGATTGCAGTGCCCACTCACTTGGCTGGGCAAGCAACGAAAGACATTAATTTCTGCTCATCTACATGCTTGCGCCAAGATCCTGTTCATTTATTTGTAATCCTGCACATTAAGGTATCAAATTCTTGCCGTGCCCACGCCATGCCAAGATCATGATCATTTCGATGCCATACCAGTTAAGGCAATGCAGGCCTAGGTACAGGTAAAGGGTTGCTGTCGTGGAACATGATACCCATTATTTCTGAAAAAGTAAATTACAAAAGCAAACTCTTTACGCGAGCATACACTTTAGGTGCAAGCAGTCATTTGAAAAATATTGTGAAAGTAATTTGATATCATTTTATGATCCTAAAATTATATGCACGAAACGAACTCGAGACTCTATTTTGGCCTTTGAGCAATGGCATTATTATAGTTATCATTACAGAGATATTCATTTCATCTCTGACTATTCATATTCATACGCTCACCCCATGCTGGACTGCTGGAGTATTAAGTATTACAATTTACTGGCTCCAAAACAATTTTTTGTCCCACTGAAAAATGATATGTACTGTACAGGACGCCCATAGGTCCTGTTGTCAATTTTGGCCTGGACCTGGACTACATTTGGGGGACTATCATAGTCACAGTCATATCGAGTTGTTGGGAGCGAGACGTGACACGTAAGCCGTTGTTACCTTACGTTTTATGACAGAGCTCGAACTCGCGTACTCGTACATGACGACACCAATTCAATTTAGGGTGTATGTCATCTGCTGACGCTGCTGACTGGTGCTTGATCGTTAAAATCATTATAGTTATAGCGGATTACTTTGTGTTTGGGATGTTCCAGCGACGAAGGAAACAAATCAATAATAAAATTTCAACGTGACTTTGCCTCGTTTCATTTCTGTCATTGTCATTGACATATTATCATAACTTGCACGGCCGCGACCACCGCGTCTCATGCCTTCGTTCCAGCTTGCTTGTTTTGTTGAAATCGGAACTGGAACTGAAGCAGTGGGCTCGCCCCGTAAAATGGGTTCCTAATGAGCAAACAATCGACTTCCATTCATATTTACATAAAGGACCTTTATTGTACCCGAATGAACTCGAAACGAGTAGGGCTCACTTCACTGGCGCAATGAGTTCAGTCCTCCTCAAATATCAAATGAACAACAATGACTTATTATTTGTGATTATTTACTTAAAAACAAGTTTGGTACCAAGATTCTTGGAAACTCGAATTGGTAAGAAAGTCGAGTTGTCGAACGGAAGCAAATAGCAAAGTTAGTTGGGCCACTCTGAATGATTGGAGCCGGTCGTGGTCCCTATGTGAGCGTGACCCTATTCAGCTGAAGAACGAACATCAAGCACAAGCGTGGTTACAAAAAGTCGACAAAGTGTTCCATGCCGGTTTGTCAATGAACAAAACTTTAGCAAGTCATCTAAGATGGATGGGTCGGTAAATTCGATGGTTACAATGTAATGGCCTTCTAGCGCGTGTTTTGTGACAATTGTTGAATTGATTGCAGATTGTAAATCCAGACTAGCGTCATCTCTTTCAGCGATTCAGCGTTCACCTGGACTTCGAAATCTTGACAAATTCGGATCGTACTACATAGAGAACAGCCGAACTAGCCATTTATCTGTGTCCAAATTGCGGTCATAAATTTGTACTTGAGCAAAGAATGCTGGTTCGGGATTCTTGAAGGAAAGATCTCGATATTGCAAGGAGTGAGCCAATTCTACTCGATTTGTAAGGAGTCAATTGCTTTTGGTTTCATTCACCTCATCATCGTAATTCTTCCCATTCAATAATTGAAAGTGAGAATGAACTCGATTTCGAACATCAATCTTTGGCAGACTCTGAAAGGCCGGAGAGCAGATCCTTATTGCTCTTTTGCAAATTTCAGCCCATAGATCTCAGAGAGAAAAGAAAACAAATGCTTTTGTATGATTCCGTGTTAGAAAGTCAAGTACACATCATTAAACGGCTCTCCACCAAAAAGAGATCCTTTAATTTATTGTTTGAATAACCTTGTTCGCTCCCATTATTCCATTCACATGCTGCTGTTTTTCTGCTCGTCCTGCTCCAGCTATTTGTACAGTGAATTTTTCACAATGGAATAAAATAAAAGGTAGGCACGTACCCAACAAGTACTCATAAATGGTCCTTCACTTCCATTCTTCACCTCTGTGTACCAGAATTTGGGGTGAAACGAGATGAAATGATGTGAGAATGCGAACAAACACTTTTCAGGCTCAGAAGTAATTGAACAACGAGAATGAAATTGGTGTAAGGCAACAAACCGCCCTTAACTATGCCAATTGTTCACTAACAATGCCAGAAACTTCAGTCCATTGACAAAATTCAGAGCAGAAAAATAAATCCCCATTAGCTACAGCAATAATATCGCGCAAGCAGAGACAGGGCACAAGGCTCAGTGCAGAGCTGCGAACACATAGAATAAAGTCAATCGGTTCGAATTTTGTGAATTGAATTCTTTCTCTGTCCATAAAATTTGTGAAAAATCGCTTAGAAGGTAGAATTTGTCTGGAGAGGCAATAAAATTCAGTTCATCATTCACAATGGCGTACCGTTCCATACCACAATTGAAGACCAAGAACACTTCATAGCAGTGTAGTCCCTGGCGCGAAAAGCCTTTGTTCTTGGTGTTAAAGGACCATTTTTAGTAGGTCAAGAAATAGGTTAACAAATGTCATGTTCCGATGTGTAATTTTAATTTAACAAGGCGAAGCGAGATGAGGGCATGTAACATAGAAAGGGTTCATGCAGTGCAAGCATGTTTTAGGGTGTTCCATTCATAATTGACTTGGCTTGTGATTACTCTCAGTAACGCGTACTTTCTATTACTATTGTCAGCAGTTTCCTCACCTCGCGTGGTCCAACTCATGCCCTGCCTGGCCCTGCTGCAGTCCTTCACTTAATTCAATGGGAAAATTGTTCACTTTTATAAAATTGGAAATAAATTGGACGTAACGTAAAAAATAAATATCATAACCAGGAACACGAGGCACAAAGGTGCTCAAAGGAGAACATCGGGAAGACAATGGAGTGAATGGTCGCATTGTGATGATGACTTGGAAATTGGGAACTTGTACAAAAAATGGAAATTCAATTTCAATAAAATTATTTTTCGGCAAGTCATCCTCGACTTATTGACTTGCAACGGAACAAGATCTAGCGAACACAACGCGACGGATTTGGCTTCAGGTGGGCTGCAAGGCCCACACAACTCGCAGTTCGAGAAGAGTTTGAATTGGAAATTAGTTGGCATGTTCCTGGATCATAACCCTAAATAAATATTTATTGTTTTCATGCTGAGATAACAAGTAATATTAATTTGTTCTGATTTGTGGTTCGCGGTGGTGAGCCCACACCACGCGCGCTTGCCCAGGCCAACACCCTGGTCGAACAAAATATAACGCGGAACAGAGTATCTCGCTTTTCTCGCGTCATTATTAAATATGAATCCATGCCTCGGTTCCGTAATTTGCGTTTGTTGTTGATGCTCTGCGCGAGGTTAATCGAATCGTTAGAAGTTAGTCGCAGTCATCGATTTATGGTTGATTCATAATTCCTTGGTGTAAAACTCAGCCTCACTTCTCAACTAATGAATTAATACTAACGTTTTGATGGAGGGTATCGACCGATTTTTCTTTCAAATAGTTTTCCTGTTAAACTGGGCCATTAAAGTTCAGTTACAAGTTGACAAATTGTCTAGGAACGTACCGTAATAAAATAAAACAATGAACCATAACTTTTACTACTCATTCTTGAGCACATAACATGCAACAATTCATACCACAATGTTACAGAATTCTCAATCGAACACTACTGTGGTAGGCTTTGCTTCAAAAATGGCATTGGCACGCACTGGTTCGCCACTGCACAGTGTCAGTTTCAGTGCTCGCATACAATTTTATATCAAATGATACTATGCAACCAGACTCCACCCGATCTGGTTTCCGCACATACAAAAAGGGGACGTTTCTGTGGAAAATAGGCGCATAAGCACTTGGCCGCACGAATGCTCACCGTTGTGAGCCAGGCACCAACACCAAACCCACTCAACTAAACTCACCATACCGGTCTCGCAAGAATCGAAACTAAGAGACCGTGTACTTCGTACATTGTACAATACCATCATGCGTGCTTGCTCTTTCTGAAGTAAACCAACCACTCAACAACCGAAAATTGCCCAATGTGGGCATGGCATGGCAAGCGATACGCTGCTGCGTATAAATGTGCAGTACAAATACAAGAATGGGTTAAAGATTTAGTCGCCACCACCACCAGAAGCAGGCTCACAATAAAGGTTTGTTTTCGATGCTTGGTGCTCAGTATTTTCCATTTGGTGAAGGGACAAACTTGAGAATTATCAGATATGAATGCATCTTGGGTCTTAACACGTAATACAATCGCCAGACTTCTGCAACAACGCATCCGTAGTGTTTAGGGGAAGTTCAGAGAGGTTCTTCAAACAAAAACAAAAATACGATCTTGACTTGGAAGAATCTTTCACCAACTTTTAATTCTTGGCTGCTGTTTCGGCTGAACTGCTCTCCTCAGCAACCTCCGAGGTTCAGTTCTCGGTGATCTGTTCAACGTTGAGGAAGTCTACCAAAGCTGAGAAAATCTTACTCTGATCGTTTGTCGCATACACGGTGATCGTTGATTGTGTCTCAAACCTCTCAAAGTTATAGCGTTTTGTACTGAAAGTGATTTAAGCGCAAACAATTAACTACTGAGGGACTCATTCTACAGAAGTGAATGAACTTTCTTTTATTGAACAGTTTGTGAGTAATTAGTTCTGTATTTTACGAAGAAGTGCTAGCAGCTGAATGCAATGATTTTAGGAATGATGAACGACGGAAGTGGAGGGCTCATGTCTAGTCATAATTTTATGACACACTCAGTTTTGTCCTCTTCTGTGACTCCACCATGCTCATTGTCACTTGGACCACCATCGCCACAAACGAGCATCCTTCCATCGTTTGGTTTTACACAGGAACAGGTTAGCACTTCATCTTTGTAGTTTCTGAGTCCACAGCTCTTGAGTTTGATAATTACATGCCTGCATGGTTAAAATTGAAGAAACACGCGAGATATATACGAGCTTGTTCAATTCGTTGTCCCTTTCGTTGACATGTCTTTTGTCAGTGGTGTCAGCAAAGACAAGGCAAGACAAGTAGCCACTGTCACTGTCTTGTTGTACAAGAAACATACAAATAAACCCAGCACTTCAATGGCTCACATGAGTTTTGACACAATTCTTTTCCTTCTTTCACTTCTGGATTAGTAAAATCTTTTAATATTCTCAACAACTTTTTTGTCTCATCTTGCATTATCAACTTATTTTTGTCGAAGCCAACGCATTGGGCTGACTAAGCCGTACACCACAGCGAATCTCATATCTGAAGCTGAGCTTCGCCTTTGTGATTTTATAAGGCTTTAATGTGGACATAAAAGGCGTTTTATTTACATGAATCGACCAATTCGAAACAAGTAATGATCATGTCGTAGAATCGCACAATGTGAGCAAGATATGAAACATAATAGTTTGATTAATTGCTCTGACCTCACTGTCATGAACTGGTTGTCACACTTCTGCAGCGGTTAGCGTATGGCTAAGTCGGACAGCCATGATTGATAGAAATATTCGTTTTGATTTCGTAGGTTGCTTGCGTCTGTGAAGTGCTGCAACAATCCGGGAATTGGGAACGACTGGCCAGATTCTTGTGGTCACTACCTGGCTGTGAGAAACTGCAGAAGAATGAGTCCGTACTCAAGGCGAAGGCAGTTGTTGCCTTTCAACGGGGAAACTTTAAAGAACTCTACAAATTGCTCGAATCACACACATTCTCGCCAATTAATCATCCGAAGCTCCAAGCACTTTGGTTGAAAGCTCATTACATAGAAGCTGAGAAACTGCGAGGAAGACCCTTAGGAGCAGTAGGTGAGTCTTCAAACTCATTCATCTAATGCGTCTGTTCGCTATTATTTTGCCCCTGTGCGATTGTGCGTGCACACTGCGCGAGTGCCAGCACGGATGATCGATCTTCGTCTGACCTCCTCTTTTAAATCCCTCCAAATTAGTATTCATTACATAATATGTGTTTATTTACTTTAATTTCAACATTATCAATCACAATAAAATTACCAGTTCGGCTAGCAGGACCCTATTTTTATTCATTTCCCTTTGAGAACTTCGTAACCATAACCCTATCTGTGCCAGTGGAATCCTTTGAGGTTTGCAAATCCCTGACGTACGCAATCGGATATGCCTTTTAAAGTTACTGAATAAGCTCCCGTTGGACGTCAGGGACTTCAAACTGCGCGTGTTTACAATTTGTCCGGGAAAGCCTTTAATTAATTACAATTTTTAGCTTTGACGCTAGTATACGATTGAAATTGAGCTCATGACTTATGTTCAATTTATTCATATCCAGGAAAGTATCGAGTTCGCAGGAAATTTCCGTTGCCTCGAACGATTTGGGATGGGGAGGAGACTTCATATTGTTTCAAAGAGAAATCACGCGGTGTTCTCCGAGATTGGTACCAAAGGTATGCGACCAAGTTCAATGTACAATTTGATGTTTGAAACTGACAATTTACGATAGCAAGGCGTAGCTTGCAGAATTAATTTAACGTATTCCACAAGCTTGATTTATAATCTAATTACGTATTCTACAAGCAACAATGACATTTAACTTTTCTTGTTCCGCAGCAATCCTTACCCATCACCTCGTGAAAAACGTGAGTTGGCTGAGACCACTGGGCTGACCACGACGCAAGTCAGTAATTGGTTTAAGAATCGCCGACAAAGAGACCGTGCAGCTGAGCAGAAAGATGGTCCTTCAAGGTAAATAAACACAGTAGTTCTATGAGAAGTTGCAGTGTAGAGAATTCACCGCTTTCTTATTGCTGAGATGAATTTTATAACTTTGCTTTCGCTTCTTTATTCATCTGCCTTTTCGCCATCGTTACCCGTGAAATGACATAAAATCATACGTCTGTCTGTTTCGTCCTCCCCGGTCGGTGCGAGTAAAAGAGTAGAGATCTAACGAGGTATCAGAAAACCCGATCGCATGTTATTTTTAGCGAAACAGTTCTTCTATCCAAACCGCAGCATTTCTCTCAAAATATTCCACGACTTTTCTCCCAAAATAAAATTCAAAGTGAATTTACCGCAACCGACGCAATATGTTTTTGTATGTCCGTGTTAAAATCACATTCATCATGAGCTGAGTTGGAAACTCGGCATCAATTCGTTTTTGAGAAATGTTGGGCAGCTTCTGCGCTATGCTCACGTCGTTTTATTGTCCATCTGTTGTGTAGTACAACAAATGATTACAAATGTCGGTAGTTAATGTTAATGCAGCATAACATTAAATTTTATGTGAGTTGTGACAAATTCTTATCTCCATACAGTAAAAAACAAGCATGTATCAATCTGAAGTATTTCCCTGCCCTGTTCCTTTACAAAATACAAAATACCGGTTTTCTTCGTTGTCCTCATCGTTATTAACGAAAACGAAAGCTCATTCATCGTCATCACATTGCTATCGTCGGCCTCATCATGCCGCATCACCCTTCGACCAAGCGAAATATTTCTTATCCTTCGTCCTGGTACTCCTTTCGGTTACCTTCGTCCTGTGCCCTGCCCTGTCTTTCAAAGTCTCTGTGCGTCCATCACAACAATTCATCGTTGATTCAAGATGATTGAGTTTATCTAGACGGAAGAACAATAACGTTATTTTATATTTTCAAAGGAGATCGAATCGTCGAAGGACGACGATGACAAAAATGAGTCGGGCTCCTTTCTTGTTATTTTACTTGAGGTTAAGATGTTTTCGAGTCTTGAACCCAAAATAGTCACGCCACGCAAGAATACAAAGTAGAGCAAAATGCGATCGTAAGATTAGGAGCGCGTTCGGATTTTGTTGCCGCGTTACGCTTTGACGAAACGAAGGAGCAATTTGATAGCCTTCGTAAGACGATATTGGGCGGTCAAGTAACTTACTTTTACCAGTTTCTTAATTCCAAATTGGCAATCTAAATATAGCGTGCCCTTTGCGGGTTCACTGCATTTCAAGTCTCACTTAATGGGCCAGGAATTTGCGTTGTACGCTAAACAACGCTCGTGTAACCGAATCCTTCGGGGAGAATCACATGCCAGATGCATAATCGAGCCGTAACAATTTTCTCTCGTCGTAATCGTATTATTCTAATTTTTCATGGCTTGTCAGAGTTAACAACAGCATGCTCTTGCTCTCGGTTTGTGAGATTTCCGACTTTGTTCTTGGTTTAAGAGCCAGGGTAAATATAGAACCGGCACGATATTTTCTTAACCGAGCCTGAGACTTTCGGGAGACGAATGGTAATAGTAGCAGCGAACGTACACACATGTTGTGCACCAAGTACGCTGTTATCGGATCTGTGAAAAAATCTGCACATTTGATATGTGCAAACGCAGGTATACGGTTACCCGTGCTCGCACTCACACTCGGTACTCGTTAGCTTGGGCCTTTCGTGACTGTGTGCATGTTTCGCTGATCAGTTATCAGATTTTGGAACAGTTCCATTAGTCTTGCTCATTTCTCGTGAAAATGAGAGAAGTAGTGTTGAAATTGTAGAAGTATTAAGTAGCAGGAGCACCAAGACCGTATATTTTGTTTTCGGGGTTCATATTATTACGAATACAATGTGGAATATTGTTTTACTTGAAGCAAAGGGACGTAAATTCTGAGCGTTGCTCCCCATTGTGGGTGGCAGATAGTGCGGCGCGATATAGAATTCCACTCCATTTGCTGGTGCATGTCGAATTTCGACGAAAGAGAGAAACGAAAATAAAAAAGATGTGAAACCCGATACCCGGGCCATGCCATGCCATGCCATATTACATTTAGTGCGTTTGCCATTAGCTCGCCACCACAGACCCGGCACTATGCAAGTACATGCTCATGTTTAACTCTTCTTTGTCCTATGTGAAAAATGGCTGGTGATGACGGTAAAATTTCGGATCTCTTTCTCTCACGAGTATTTCATGCTAAGCGGGTCTAAAATAGACATTTTCTTAAAAAGTGACAAAAAATTGAACTTTGGCTCACATTTTTCTTAATACTGGAACAGCCTGTGTGGAGAAGCTATGCAAAATTCTAGACTTACACGGTCTCCGATTACATAACCGACTTTTACATTTTCTCTGATCGGAACGTCTTTTCTCAGCCAACCCAAGCCAAACACCGAAAGTTCTGCCAAACTCCTGGCAGATCGTTCTGTCGTCTGTCTGCTGCTCGTTTTTATCTTTCAACTTGTGTGTATTCTCCCTATGTTATTTCATTCGATCACCATGTGAGTAGGTACGGTATGCGCACATATGTGCTATCCGGTTTCATTTTAACGTGGATATTTTTTTTCGTTCTTGGCAGATGAAATTCAATCCTTTTTAACTTACTGCCATTCGCTGTACGACGGCACGTTGTTTAAATAACTCCATATGGATGACATAACTTTTCGGGCTTCAACAACAGTTTATAAGTCCCATGCATAGACAAAACCAACAGAAGCATCAACACTGCAGTGCTTGATTCAGCTTCAGGTCTGGAATGCAAATCGGGCATATGCGAACAAATGAACAATGTTCAACTCAATTCATAAAACCGAATGGGAAATAAAATTATTGTTGCGCAAGAAGGCGAAGGTTATTGGAACTTTAAAATCGATGTCGATACACTCACCGAATATCGAATTACATGCGCGCATTGCGTATTCCCATTTCGCAGTTAATGCAATACTTTTTCTCACAACAACCCGTTCATAAAGCAGTCAAGAGGTAAAGGACAGAAAAACAGCACCGCATTTATATACTTGGGCATCGGGATCGAGGAATTAATCGTGGCTAACAGTCCTCATTTCATGGCTCAAAGTGGAGCCACGCAGTAGACTAATTTATGCTTCTGCTTGTCACGGGAGTCACGGTTCATAACAGCCGGATCAAATTAAGCATTGCCTTTTCTCTTTATTCTCATTGCTTTTAGTTTTATGAGAATGAGTAAGATATTAAAATCCACAAATCGAAACGACTTCAAACGATATCGCATGTGCCGTCAATCTGAAACTCTCGACGATGCGATGATTCTGTACTTTCTCAATCAAATTAAGTGCTGGCGATTTTGACATTCTTCAAGATGTAGCCAATTTCCGTTTGAGAGTTCATCTTTCATCAACCCGGTCGTCATCTTAATTATCTCGACTCTTTTGAAATGAGAAATATAATTTTCTTGTTTTCCATCTTCTGCTGCAATCTTGTCGACAGTCAAGTGAAGTGAAAGAGTGCTGGCTGCGAAAGGAGTCAGTCATGCTTTTAAATAATTACGATAATCATAAGAATATTAATACTCCATAATAATGAAAATGATGATTACGACGCATATTAACTCCTCGTTTTTCTACTTTTTGCTTAAAATTCTCTCAGCACATGTTGCATGTATAATCGGTCGATTCTTGATCAGCACTTCGCTGCCGAATTCTGACATTCTTCATTCATATGTGTTTAATCTTATTATAGGCCAGACGATGAATCTGGTTTCACAACTGGTAGTACCGGTAAGAAAATGTCTCATTCTGGGCTTGGCTCGTCCGAGATCACAACCGACTCGAGCTCAGACGGGGAAAGTCACGACGATGATAAGATGATGATGAGTAGTAGCGGTGGCAATGGAGGATTTCTTGACACATCTTCCGCGGCAGCATTTGCATCGCTGCAACATCTCCACAATCGTCACCAACATCACCACACACACCATCCGCAACATCATCTGACTTCTGCAGGAGCTGCACATCACGGCATTATGGGCACGGGTGGTGGGCACGGTGGCGGTGGCAATGGAAAAGTGGGAGCACCAACAAGTCTTAGCAGCATCTTCTCTCAAGCAGGAATGGTAAGCACAACTTGCTTTTGAGAATGCGCTGAATCAGAATTAGTAAGTCAGTAGTCCCGCCGCCCCGCGTCACCAGAGATTATAAAGCAACAGGCTTAACTACTGCACAAGTACCTTCGAACTTGCAACTGCAACTTGATTCTGTAGAATTTTGTTATCGACTCGATCAAATGTTGCAGTAGATGCAGTTGGGCTGTTCGATAATCAGACACTCATCCACAGTTTAAAGTTTAAAGCGAAGTTTGTGCGATTATGCAATAGCAGCTGGTAGGGATCAGTATAGGTAGTAAAGGCCAAGCGCTTGCTCCAAGATAAGCAGTGTAGGCACGTTGCATTGTTAAATTATGGATGGATGTAATGTGACGTGAACCTGTCAAACACGAGTCATGCACTCACGCTGATTTATCTTGAAAAAATTCTCTCACGAGCGAGCCTTCACTTTGTGGTCACAATATTGTAAATGAAGTCTTTCTTGTTTAAGATTTTGAAGTCTGTGAATAATAATTTATGGAGTGATAAATGATTGATGAATATTTAGGCCTATCAATTCTTACTTTCTACGTTCACGTCAAACTCGTCCGTGCGTTGCGTGTACGGAAGCTGTTGGTGCAAGAGTGCATGATTTCATTCTTGCTGCTTTCCACCCATTATTGTACCGTCATTGTTCTCTCATCTTTGCAGGACCATGTCACATCGGGACTTGCATCTTTATCAGCAATGCAATCGTTGGGTGGATTTCATATGGCGGCAGCAGCAGCAGCGGGAATTCCTCACCATCAACTCATGGCATCAGCCGCGGCGGTCGCAGCAGCTGGTGGTGTCAACCCTTCAAGAGACATTCTCGACCATCAAACTGAACTTGGCGCTGGCACTGCGTTGGGCAGTGCAGGCAGCGGTGGTCACCATCAGCATCACCATCATTTGAACAGCAGTGCTACTTCAGCTTCTTTGACAGCGCTCGGCGTTCCACACGACTATCATCATTTGTGACCCTGGTCAGATTAAATGAGCAGACAACAAACAACTTCTTCACTCCGCGTTTGTATGTCTTGTAAATTGTCCTCTTACCGTCTACTGGAACTGGAAAGGACAGTTTGAAGTTGTCAAACACAATCCAAAAGTAATTGGCAGGAATTAAGACCTTGTCAGCATTCTTGAGTAAAGTAACCTTTCACACTCACACTGCATCCACGCATCTTTTATTTGATCTTTATTATCATTAGACATTGTTAGTGTGCTGGGTAAGGCATTATTGTAAAAACTCGAGTTTTTACGGAAATTCATGTAATTTCGATTGTATACAACAAGGCATGTCTGTGTATTCTGTTTGTAGTTCACAAGGTATAAATAAAAGACGACAAAAGACCAGTTCCTGTGTTTGCGGTTTGCTTTCTTGAAGACAAGAACCACGACAAACGGCTCCTTGTACGTAAATATTCAACGGCTTGGTTCTGTAGGTTGGTAGAATGGACCAATCATTCAAATAAGAATAATGTCTTCATTAGTTGGCATATTTAAACGAAAATACGATAATTCACCGATTTATCTCTCAGTCGAATCGTTTGCCTATGCCTGATTGAACTGTGCAACGAAGACAATCTGAGATCGTTCTTGAACAAATTTTAATCTTAAATGCTTTCTTGTCCAACTACTTCATTTACATTTTTATGGTTGGATCTCGATTATAATTGCACATCTGAAAGAAAAGACGCACAAATCCGAACGTAATTAATTCACGAGAGATGATTATCAAATTAAGAGGTTTACGAGCGGTCTCAGCCATAAACATATCGACTATGCTCATTTGCGGCCATAAACTATTCGAACGTCCTGTCAAATTGGGTATTCTACCTTGAACTCGAAAGGAGGCTTTGAGCTCGCTGGCTCGGTTCAGCTCTTTGCAGCTCTTCATCGTGTTTCATGGACGAGGATGATCATTTTGCGGATGCGGATCTTGTGCCAAAAATTTTCCAAACTTTTACTCATTGAAGTGCTATTGAGTTTCATTTTTACGATGAAATTGGCATGTTGGAGACAGAAACTGTAAATAGATACGCCATCGCATTAAACAGAAACATGCTTGACTGGGAGTAAGTATTTTTAGTTTCGCTTTCAGGAAATCTGAGAGTAATGAATATTTTGTCGCCGCAATGAAGCAACAGAATCATGCACAATGTACAAATAAATTTTGGCTTGCGCTTCAAAACATCGCAAATTTTGCTAAAGCAGCGAAGATCATGGAGTCACTCACTCACACTTGCTCACATGTCCATGAATGCGAATGTGAATTTCTTTCAAGCATAACACACGAAAAGAACATCGTTGGTCACGTTTCACGTCCCATAAAAAGCGCAAACCCAGGTGCAACGCGCAATACCGTTGTTCTGGTTGCCAGATTGCTCCTCATTCAAGTCAACATTTAAAAACTGATATTGACAGAACAAAATTAGGTAGCGTCAACGGAAGCCTCAAAGCTGTTTTACAGCTCGTTAATCAAGTAGTTGACATTGACAAAGCGAAATTAAGGAGCATTTCAGGCACTGAAAATGTAATTAATATACGTGTTTAAAACAGTAGCAACACATTTTCTCATTAACAATGTTAATTAGATCAGGCCAAGAATTCCATACCACTTAGACGTTTGCCTTGTCAGCAAACCCTGTGCACTTGTTTAACAATGAACAAAATAGACTTGGTCTGGCATGGCATGGAGTACGTCAAAAAACGCACACCTGAGCGTGAACCTGACTGAGTGCAGACAATTCTCGCTCGCAGTGACACGCAATGAAAAGCTCTTCTTTTTATGAGTATTCAACGCTCACTAAAAAGGAAGAGCGAAACAGGATTCAAGACGCGTTGCTGGGAGGAGCCAATTACTATACCCTGGCGTGGTGGATACAAAAAGAGTGCAGGATTGCAATGAGCAAACACAAATAAATGAAAACACATTTAATATTAAAGAAAAGTTGCATGTTCATTTGAGGATCTTGCATTGTTTATCAACAAAGCAAGCCAAGCGAGAATCTGAATACAAACAGCACAAATGTAAACTTATTTTGAAACGAATGATTAAACAAGTTGAACTTTGTAGACCTTAATAGTAGGCTAGACTACTTAAGGCTCCTTATCCTTAATACCCACTTTCGACTCAAGATGATTATACACCACACACACTTAATAGGAGTGGACCCAAACTGATTATGTTTACTGAATGGGAAATGAAAACTCTTGTAAAATCGTTCATTCATGATAATCCTTTGTCCTCACACAAAAGTCCATCCACTTTGTTTTCGTTTCTGGTACTGTAAATGGGTGAAATTGCTCCTTTCTCAGGTCAGGCCAAGTTTTGAAAAGAATTCAGCACAAGAATTGCTCATTTCATTTTTGAAACAGTTTCTTGTGTATATTCTTCGGAGCCGATGAACTGGAACAATCTTCTTGGCATATTTCAAAGATGTACCCGTTGTCCATTATTGTAAGGCTCTTTAACTGGTAATCCGTGAAAATCCTTAAAATCGTGTCATCATAAAGTTCTTAAACTCAGGAAGATTGTCGCCATGAACTAATTTATTAATTGTAGAGAGCTTTTCATGGAATTTAATTCCTCTGAATCTTTGCACACAAAAGTAAATTGCAAATAATTTATGAAAAGATGCACCGAAAGCTGGAGACTGGTGGAAGGAGGGCAGCTGTAAAAATTGGCATACGGCACGCCGCCGTTCATCCTCCAGCATCATCACTAGCAGCAAACGTTCTCATCATTAAAAAATTGCCGGTTATCCCGTGGGATTGAGCCCGCGTCCTGCCCTATTAATAAACTTACCTTCATTACCTGTTCAACTTTTGATCATTCAAACACAAAAATAATAATCATCCACCCTTCTCATCTTTCACTGCCACGTTTTTCTGCCTTGTGCCTTTCATCTCGCATCCGATCATTTTCCACCACAGTAAACAGTAACTTTGGGCTCAGATCTAAATTATCGCCGGTGGCGCATGTTGTAAGCTGATCTCAAAACAAATGAACGCAAGCCAAGCATCACGAGGAGGGGAACATGATCGAGTGATGCATCCCATTGTCTGGAAAAGATCAGGTAAAAATGTAAGCACAAAGCCAGCAACGAGGTGGATTGTTGTTCTGTGGTGGTTTACTGATTAAATTAGTTGTGACAAATTATGCACCTTGATCAACATTAAGATTCACGAATCACGCATTCAATGTACTCTGACCAACCCTTTGCCAGTGCAGTCTTGCGTGCAGCTGATGAAGGGCCTTCGGGACCAAGGTCGGAGATAGTTTTCTGATAAAATACTCTCGTGACTTTTCTCAACTCAGGTGAAGAATTATGGTAACAAAAAGGTCCACAGATTTCTTCCCGGTCTGTTATCGTACGTACGGGACACGAAGGAAGGAATTAGACATTAGATGAAGATGAGATTGGGAGATAGAGGAATAATAAACTGATGTTGATAATTCACTAGAAAAATTGACTCTCGAAATATTCACCATAAATCACCCAGCGACTGCGACGCTCCACGCACCGCGTATTATTTTCACCATCATTAACATCCCATACAATCGTATCGTGTAGCCTCAGAATTTCTTTTTTGTCTTTGATATCAAATGACCACAAAAGATGAAAAAGCAGGATGGCAGGAACCCTTGTCTGTTTCGTTATTAATGCTTTGGATTTGGTGTTGTACCAGATAGACCGTTCTTAAACATAATTTTCCACTATCTACGACCTGTATCTTTTACCAGCAATGGCAGCGCAGCATTGTTCTGATCTACAAGTATTGGGTTACAGACCCAAAACGAAATGATCATTATAGAAGTTACAAATTCAGGCTCCAAAAAATGAATATATGCAGTGAAAGCGTGTAAGGAAATTCGAGCCGATATTCACTATTCCCAATGTATTTATAAGGAAAGGGAAGCAGCAGATGATGGACTATTCGGATTCATGAATTGGTGCTTACAGCTAATGCAAAATAAATTGATTCACGCGACAGTCACAATATGAAATGACGATTCGTCCGATATCCCGTCCAAGTAAAAGTGTGATCATTTCTTAAAATTCATACGATCATGAAATCGAATGCATTTTAACATTTGAAACCCTTAGACAAGGAGACCGTGAGTTGTGGTGGGGCTTTCATGTCTGCATGGAAGCCGGCAAATGATGTGAGTGTTTTTAGTGTTTTATGACGGATAAAAATAATGATAATAAACTGAAACGAGATCAAATTTCACCATCTTTCGTCGTCATGGTTTCATCTCTTGTTTATTTTATCTCGCGTAACCTGATCCATCGCCTATTCGCGTTGTCCCGATCTCTCTATCCACTGTTCGCCGAAAATGCAAGATGTGTCCACAAGCTGGTCCAGCGAACGAACGTCAGAAGTTGGAATATGATCGGCACACCGTCAATCTCGCCTTTGGTGCTTACCAGGCGCAGGCTTCTAGAGTCATGCATTTCACTGACTCACCTATCGGTAGAGGTTTAATTTTGGTAATCGGAAGCCATTACTCAAGCGATCCTGGTCGTGTAATTACGACGTACCCATTCTTTTATCGCAGAATTCATTGTTTCGTAAAACAGTCCATAGGCAAGATTTCCTCCAAAAATCGCACACACGGTTTGATACATAAATCAACAAGCCGTCATTGTTTTGTTGTTTTCCATTATTTCCAGTGCCGAGACAAGATGGTCGGATTTATAAACCATGCCATAATTATTATTTGCCTTGCTATATTTTTATTGTCAAAAATTTCACTCCAGCGTGACAAAACCTCCCCTCTTTTTGCTTATTTACTGCGTTCTCTGAAGTTTCTCATAGCGTGGAATGGCGGACAGCAACGCGAAAAGTAATAAAATGGTTGTTGAAAAGTGAAAATCTCGCGCAGTGCGGTGGAGACTTTATGGACATGAAACGCTGCGTGAAATCAATTTGGTTAAAGTGAGTGGCAACAAAATGATATGGTTGGAAGAACAAAAGTGGATTTCATGTGATATACGAGTCTCTATCCTGGTCATGTACTACTCGCGTAAAAGTGTCTGATAAAAAGACTAGCGGGAGAAAGAATAATAACCATAAACGATTTAAATCACATTTTATTAGCCTGAGAGCCCGTGGGGGATCAGGCTGAGGATCGTTAACAAGAGTCAAGGAGGCGGATCCACACTATTATTATGCCACATACGCGGTCGTTCCATGGCACAATGCGGACTGCGACTTGCCAGGCTAGGGCTTTGGACTAGCAATATAAGAGCAAACACTTGAAATGAATTATGTACCGACAACAACCAAAAGTCAGCACAGGCAGGCGCAGGCATCCGAAGCACGAAAGTACTCTGCTTTGCGTATTCTTAACCCTTCAAGAAGGGACTCACGAGCGATGATTTGCAGTTTTGAGAGTCAAAAATATTTGCGCAATATTTCTCTCGTCTTGAAAGCAATGATTTACAAGCTTTAATTTGTAATTCCAACCCCTTACAAAAGGGATTGCGAATTTGCAGCTCTTTCGCTTTAAGCCACGCAAAGCGAAAAGGCATCAAGGCAAAATGAAATTGAATAATAATAGAATGAGTATCGCAGGCAGACTCATAAATTATGATTATCAATTTACGAGCAGCTAAATGGAATGCGTGAAGTGATTGAAGTGAAATCCAGAAAATTAATAGTAATAGGTGAAACGTACAAAATACTATCATAAACTCCGCTCCTGCTCTTTCATTACAAATATTCCTTAAAATGCCGATCGTCTCTGCGTCTGCATTGCTGCTGTTATTAGCTATTACATTACTCGACCGCGTCCCGATTCTTTATTACTCTTTATTGATCTCACCTCTCAGTCTCTGAGCTGAAATCCGCTCGTACCAAATTATTACGGCCGCCGTAGTGAATTCATAAACATGTAATTACAGTGAGATAATATGATCATGAAAAACATTAACTCTGAGCAGCAACAAATTATCTGCATCTTCGTTCCTGCAAAGGCTGCCATAACCAAAAATACAGCAGTACTCTAGGATGAAAGTGATTTCATTACAAGAGATTTTAGTAATCGGTAATTCATCTGCTGAGGCTGAGATGATACGTGAAACTATGCAATTCGCATTCACGATTTCACTGACCAAGTGACTGATGCCTAGCCATTTCAATCATTAGAGGCTGGCTCCAGTTGCAACTTGGTAATGTAAGTGCCGAACTTCCAGGCTGGACTATTTTTTCTGATTTTTCTCTCGACAGGTCTACGAGTCCGTGTTCATGGTGTCCAATCACTTCCTGATCTTTGTATCCGCAAACTGATACCCCATGAGCCTTGATAGAAGTGACGTAAACGACATCTTGCAATTATAAAATGTTCAGATTCATAATGTTCATTGATTATACGGGCAGCTCGTCCCAGTCCTCTCAGCAGTCATGACTTGTCTTGGCATGGCTTGTTCCATTCAATTTGAAGAATGCACTCTATTGCGTAGTCTGCTAAAGGGTAATTGATTTTTTGAGATAATTTATGTGAATAGAATGAAAACTTGAGCACCCAGTCATTAGGTTTAACACTTTCACGAAAAATTTCTTGGTTGCATTTTACATAAATAATTGCGACGCCAGATTCGAAACTCTTATCGTGGTGTGGGTTTATTAGTAAATGCACTTCTCCTGCGCGCCGATAATCAATGATGCTATGATGCAGATGCAGTGAGTTCGCCTGCGCCGTCGAATTTCAATTTTACAATAATATTGATTGATTATTTATTGCGTAACATGTAATTACGAAACTCATCTCCGCCATTAATTGCAAATGACGTTTGTGCTTGTTCAATTGCTCACGGGGTTGGGTGAGACTGAAGAAGTGGACTGCAAGTGTGTTGCACTCGAGTCATCGAACCATGATTGTCATCCCAACCGCTACCCGCTACCAGATTCATCAAAGAAGATAGGGATGTGAACAATTTCAGCGTGTTCACCAGAAGAGATGAAGTTTGATGTTAACTGAAAAGTCCTTGATTGAATAGTAGCGCAAGATTTGACTGGGCGGGCATTGAGAAATTGAAGAATTTCAGAAGCTGATGTGCTTTCACCATTCACCCTCCTCAGCGTGAATGTGAACACTTTGCGCATTGCATTGTACCACTACAGCTCGATAAAGAGTTGGTTGTACATGGGGTGGTAATGGCTCTGCAAATCCATAATAGTGGAAGACAAGCTTCGTGCATTGGTTGTATACAGCAGCAGAAAGTGTTTTTGCAAAATTGACAGTATTATTGCAGTTTATGTAACTCACGAGGAAGAGTTTGCCGGTAAAATTTTTACGCATTCGTATTGTCTACTAATTCATAATCTGACTTACGTAATAGTAGTAATTGCTGTTATATTGTGTTGTACTATGATTCACAGGATTGACAGAGAGTGTGACTTCATCGGTACAAGGCGAATAGTGATGACGGCCCCGCTGAGGGTAATGAGTAAGATTAAATGAATATATTATTATGGACATCCTCTAAACTTGACTACATCGCAGTATATCGCTTAACAAGCACTTGTTGTGGTACTTGATATAGTTTTGTTACGATTCACTAACAGCAATTTGTCATGCATATTAGGAGGACAATAAACTGCACTACAGGGAAGTTGGGGATGGAATGACCACCTCGCCCATTTCTTCCTAAATTTCAAGCTATCGACTACGCTATTACTGGACCGGACTTCGTCTCTTCAACGTCAAATCAATCGCATGTTGCTTAAAATATGTAGCTGAAGCAGTTAAACAGTGGTGTAAATATTATCTTAGTCACTTTAAGCCAACCGAACTGATGACTCCGTGAACTGTGGGACGTAAGTGTAATTAATTTATTCATCCCAAATCTAAGACCATTTATTCAATGCAGTAACACGTTTTAATACTTCACACAGCATAATTTGACAAGGGCACCACAATGGCTTCAACTACTCGGCTGGGCTGTATCGTAACGATGACCAACGACGATACTCATTTACCAAAGTCAGAGCAAAATGCAAATGTAATCAAGTTTGGAATCACTTCGGTACAACGCGGTGACCAAGGCGGAGAGTTAGTGTTGCTGCAGCCAGACCAATCCATCCTCGATGCAGTGAAATATTTGTGTGATAAGTGGGGATTTCCTGACCCATCAATGTACGCGCTTCGATTTGGTGATGCGGAAAAAATTGGTCCTTATGTCACAGAAGAAACCAGGAAACAACTCACCGGCAAAATTGTTGCAATGGATTTTTCTGCATCCAAGATCTGCTCAGATGTATTAGAAAAGTTGAAGTCCGAGGTTACAGTTGCCATCGGACTCAAAGATTTAGCCGACCGAGCCTCCGACCCAACGTTGGCCGAAACATTTATTGAAAAAGATGGTTTGACATGTTTGGTGGAATTAATTGAAAAAGACAAAATCACACAAGAACAAGCGCTGCTTCACACATTTCAAGCTCTTCTCGACCTTATCTTCAGCTCGAACACGATTTCTTGGGACCAAATGCCTGCTTCACTATTCTCCAAGTAGGTTTATTTGCCTCCAAGTTGTCTGACGCATAGGAATAATTGACTGAAATTCTGACAGAGTCGCGACTTACGTCAATACACCGAAAGGAGTTGCACATGATCGATTGGCTCTTAAACCCGCGTTACAGGCAAGACATTTTCTATCAACTTCAGCTGGTTCTATCTGGTTTCATTTTTGTTTAACTGTTGTGTTTTATTGCAGATTCTTGAAAGTGCGATTTCTTGCGAAAATGCCGCTAGCCAACGAGTTGAGGCCGAAATTACGCTTCCAAACTTGGTATGCTTTTAGTTTAAAATGATTAAATTGGCTTGTTGATGTCTTAAGTAAGTTTATTTTTGTAGATCAACCATATTTCGAATCCAGATGCCAAAGTGCAGTTGAGTTCTTTGTCCCTAATTAATACTTTACTTCAAAAAGCAGATGTCAACAAACGAAAACATCTTGCAGCCACTTTAAACAGCAGAAAGTACCGATCAATTGTATATGAGAAAGTCGTAAGTCGTCATTCGATCGATTTTTATTTCAACCAATTATGACAAATTATGAAAGAGGCTTTCGTTTAAACGCTCTTCATCTGGTACTGTTTCCTCAGATAAATCGACCAGGTGAAATGTTAACCGAGACTCGCCACGAGTTGTACGTTCTTCAAACGCTTCTGTTGACATTACTGGAAGACAGAAAGTTATCCCCAGTAGATCCCCAGGTACTGCACTTATTCAGCTGCAGATTACAGATCACCAGTGACCCATGGTTCCCTGGTCAATAGTTCTTAGAATCACATTATGTTTTCGTTGTTCTTTTACTAGGACCAAGAAGCTCTCAGTCGTATTAAAGACCTTTGCCATATTCCACCTTATGATGCTGATGCTCCATCCAATCATGTCAATTCTGGAAGTGCATCGGACCTGCATAATTTCAAGAAGGATAAACCCGACTTTACTAAAGACTATAAACGCCTTGGATTCCAGAACGAAATCAAACCGGTGTTAGATTTTTCTGAGGCCCCGCCAGGGATTCTTGCACTGGATTGCATGTAAGTGTCCAGATTCATTACGTAACTGAGCTGAGAAGATTGAAACCCAGTTTGCCACGACTTTAATTACGGCAGGCATTATCTCGCAAAACATCACAGTGATACATACAACAAATTGGTTTTGGAATGCGGATATCGAGGTTCGGCTGACGAGAACCTTTTACCGTTTGCTCGAGCATCTATACAACTTACCAAAGTTTTAGCGGATCTGCTGAAGATCGGAGAACAACCAAGTGAGCTTCAGGGTCGATTCTATCCATTTTACTTCACACACGTAAGCAATGGAACGGAGTGAGTCTGACGCTACGGATTGAACAATAGTCAAATGATTTCTGGTTTGCTTTGCAGGACAAACCTTTTGAAGAACTATTTTTTGTGTGTATCCAATTGGTGTTGAAAACATGGAAAGAGATGCGTGCCACATCCGAAGACTTTCAGAAAGTGTTTGACGTTGTACGGGACCAGATTCGTCGTTCGGTGAATACATTCCCAGAATCATTCCCCAAACTGCAAGCGAAGTTGAATACTTTAACTTTTGCTGAAATTACGAGTTTGCGTGCCAGAGAGAGATCTAGTCGGGAGGAAGGTGAATTACAGGTGGGTGGTTGCTCGAAAATCGTTCGGAACAATAACAGTAGCTAATGCAAAGTTGTCATTCTTCATTTAAGCTCCAACCAATTCAGGAACTACAGAATAAGTTGATGCCGGAAATACTAGAGTTAATTAAGCAAAATCGAATGAACTTTTTAATAAATGGGACGCGATTTAATAAGTTCACTTCGAAAAGCCTTGTAAGTGCCAGTGCAACAACTCTTAAGGTATTTTTTTGTTTCGTTTTTCTTTTGTTTCGTTTTCTATCAGGCAAGATTTCTGTTGACTGTATTATTGAAAGGTTACGTTATGTTTTGTTTAGAGGGTGAAAGAGAAGTATTGGTTTTGTCGTTTGTCTCCAAATTGGAAGGTTTTGCATTATGGCGACTGCGAAGAGAAAGCAAACCCAACTCCTGACGAATTGTCGAACAAGGTTAATATTGTTGACTTGAAGGAGCTGCTAGTTGGAAAAGAATGTCCACACACAAAAGAAAAGTAAGCCATAGACGACAGCAATCTCATTATTTTGTTTTATTCCTATGAAATACACGAGAAATATTTCACAATCCTTCAGGAAAAACCGAAACCTACCGTACGCGTTCAGCCTGGTTATTGAGAAGGAGCCATTGCATTCAATTGACTTTATCGCACCCGATGAAAAAGTTTTTGATTTGTGGACTGACGGAATTAACGCGTTATTGGGTGGGGCTACTACTATTTTATAATTCTCTTACAAAATTGTTGATTGTTCTTGATGTTAACAGGAAAACCAATGTCCAGTAAAGAAGCCAAGAGCGATATTGAGATTTTACTTAAGATGGAAGTAAAATTGCGACTTCTCGACATTGAAGGAATTGAAATTCCCAACGATCCACCTCCCATACCTCCTCCGCCGAGCAATTTCGACTTTAGTGCTTTACTAAAATAAGGTTTACGTTCCCGATTAAGTTTATCACACTTCGCTGATTCAATGATGCTCACATCAGAGGTATTCACATGAGCTTATTCTTTCTTCTTGCACAAATGACTACACTATGCAATTTTCAAGTATGCAACAACTCAATACTCATTTATTGCTGGATGCCAAAGATTAAAGAAATTAATTCTCAGGCTTTTGAACTGAAGGCATTACATTACAACTTCGAAGTATTATTGTCCTTGTGGTTTTAAATGCATTTGTATGTGCTTTATATTCGAGAATTTGGAACCTGGATTTATTATCAGTAGGTTCGCTCAAAATGTCACTTTTTAGTAAATAGTTATAATTATTACAATTTATTGTTGTAATTCTTAAATGCAGTATTAGTAAAGTTAAAGAAGTAACGAGTTAGAAAAGGTAGAATTTTAAGAAAATGTTTAGTTTTAACAATTAGAACCATTGGATTTCAACACGTTTGTAGGTCTGAGCTTTTGGTATTGTCTTCTCAATAAATGGTTCCTATTTGTCATAGCCTAGAGGTGATTGTCTGCGCCTTAATTACAAGGGTCATAAAATACATCATGGATAAATAGTAAAAACCGTACGAACTATTTGCCTCAGCCTTGTGCAGATCACAGCTTCACCAACGATGAAATCCACCTGTCATGTCCAACAGCTAGTGAGCTAGGGCTAGAATTCATCATTGCTTTTGGAAAATCGTAGTCTCTTGATTCGGTCCTTCAAATTGGATTGGTCCGTTTCTAGCATTTCTACCAGACTTTCATACCTCAGTCTTTTATTGGACAGCTGCAATCGAAGTTCACAATGGATTAATCCTGCAATCCCTCAGTTTGATTAAGAATTCCTGTGAGTGAAGCTTTAAACTTACATGTGTTTGAGCAGCTTGCAGATTCTCGTCCAAATTTTTCAAGTACTTTCTCACGTATGGTATAAATGCCTGATAGTTTTCTTCCCTTATCCGCGTCTCTAATTCCTTGTCTAACTGAGATAGCTCCTTTGCAAGTGAATACGCCGGAGTATCAAATACATCTTCTGGTTCTGTAATGTTGTACTTGATAACTAAACCCTCAAACTCTGATTTAACCTTTTCAAATTTCGATGACAGATCAGCCAGTGATGACAAAGAATCGAGTATCTCTTCGAAGGACCGCTTTTCGTGTTTCGGGAATTCTTCCACCTCATCATCGGGCTTGGAATCGTCAGAATCAGGCGGCGACTTGTTGGATTTGTTTCTGGTGGATTTCTTTGGTCTGTCCAAGAATACTCCCCTCAGAAGCGTAATCCTCAAATCATTTTCGCTGAGAAAAGTTTGGGCTTCACTCCACGCGTTTTGAGTCTCACGATCCAAGCCTGCTATTTCACGACTGACTTCGGTGGTGATGCGATAATACTAAACAGAACGCACAACATCGATACATTGTGCATAAGAAGCCCTTGAAAATTCAGTACTTATGTGCTGGCAATGTTACCTCTTCTTCAAACCCCGAAATCTTTCTTCGCGTTTCCTCCACCGAAGTAAGAGCCGTACTCATGAAATTTTGTGGTCCGCCAGGAATACGTTTCATGTCTTCGTATATCTTGGTCTGTTTTTTAATACTCTGCATCTTCTCATGTGTCGGCATTACTTTAGTTTCTACAAGTTTGGCGTACGGATCCTCCTGGAGTAGTCTCTTCGTCTGAGGTTATTGAAACAAAACGTGACGAGTGGCGAGCTCAAGTCACTTGAAAACACTTGATTGACTTTACTTTACACTTACCCTGACTTGCAATGAATGCAAGTTGGTCCCAAAATCCACAATCTTCCGTAGGGCATGGCTTAACTGCCCTTCTTCGTAGTAGTAGTGATCCACATTTTCGTAGACATACTTCTTTACAAAAATGGCACACACAAGCAAGAGCAAGACGCCAAGAATGATGCCATTTCGTCGGTTGCACAAACAGTTGAATGCCAACGATGACATCCTATGTTCAGACACGTCCTGCTCCAGCTGTTGATAATCTCAGTCGTGTACTCAGAAATGACCCAGGTCTTACCACAGTGTCGGTGTTGTCCTGTACATCCTCTGATCTGAACTTTGGACTATAGCTACCAGCTACTGGACTACTTCTGGCCCATGGCGTTGGGAATGGGATGAGACGAAGACGAGCTATGTCTTAATAATTACTACCACGCTCTTGATCTTGACTTTTCATGACCTTTCCGTGTCACTCCGTTCAAATTTCAAAAATGAGACTTATTGGAGGGGCCACGTGATACTTCTATTTCGTTAAAAGCTGAGGGCATTGAAAGAATCCCATCCGCTTCCGTTTGATAAAAAATCAGGACCTAACGTCCAGACTCATGTGTCCCGTACTAAGACTATCGGTTCATTTCCCAAATGCAAGTTGATTTCAAGACGTCCAGAATTATGGTACGCCATCATTCCATCCTCCATGAGAGCGTTTCGCTATTGAAATGATGACCATATTTATGACATTTGTGAGCCCATCTGCATGAATCACAGTCACCAAATAACTCGAAGTAAACTCAAACTTGTCTCTATCATCGCCTTCAATTTTATTTTTTTAAAAAGCACAAATTTAAAGCTTAAAAATTAGTACTGCAAGACATACCGAAGATGTAGTACACGCTTTGAAATTCAAGAAAAATAGCATACAATAGTTACAAAGACTGCACCTTATCATGCGAATACCTGAGAAATTTAAAATATCTTGCAGAAAATAGAAGTTTCGCGTATCTTAAGTATGTAATACCGATTGAATCATGAATCATGATTCGTAAAGAATACTTAAGTTAAAATGCCACTTAAAAATTCACAAGGAATGTGCAAAAGATATCTGTACTAATTAACATAAACATTGATGGCAGTGCTTTAAATTACAATAATTAAAACTTGGTTCAAGTTACGACGATTAGTTAGGACTCGTTCAACCATCCACAGTTGCTCACAAGATTTCTAATAGTATTCCAATCATTTTTATCGACGTCGCTTGGTGGGTCCGTTGTAATATCCTTTAGACAAAGTAAGCATTAGACTTTGGTTGGACACAGTTCAGACTACGTTGCCCAGAAAAACTTACCAAAATGATAGCCAACTTAAACTTGAGGTAATCCGAAGGAAATATTTTCAAATTAAGACAAAGCTGAAATTGAAAATTAAGTTCACAAATTATTACTTGATGTCGGTAGAAAGTAGAACATTCGTGAACTCACTTTTTGTTCTTCAAAAGAAAGCAGATCAAAAGAAGGCAAATCTTGAATATCAGCAGTAAATGGGTCTTCCAAATCCTTTAGTTCTTCTTGGGGTAGCAAGAAGTTTCGGTTTTCTGCCTCTTCTTGAAGTTCCAGGTTCTTCTGCAGCCGCTCTGTTAGATGTGATGAGGGCGCCCCGGATTTTGATTCCGCAGAGTTTGAGTTGATACCTTCGCATGAGGACGGCGGCGCTGTGCGATTTTTGGTGAGAGAGGTGGAGTTTTCGTCGTTTTCGACGCTTCTGTGAATTAGACAGGATTGTAACTCAACATTTTGAAGTCTTAACATCGAGCGCTGAGCTGAGCTTACGTTTGCTCGTTTTGCTTCGTCGGGAAGTTTTGGGGGACTGTCTGATCCAGAGTCTGACTCGTCATCATCTTCGTCGTCTTCTGCTGCTTCAGACTGCTGTCCTTGAATAAACGGAAAAATACCCTTGTCATTACCAGAACTGCCATTAGATGAAATTACGTTGCGTCACCAACTATGAAATTAGTTCAAACTCACCCCAGCACTTTCTGCTGTTAAATTCGGAGCTGTCTTCCTTCTGTTTTTTAACCTTTCGTATTCTAAACAGTCTTCCTGATTTTTGATGCCATTGGAACGATATTTGTACAGCTCTTTGAGGCGAAATTCCAATTCCTTTTCTCTTACCATATTTTGGATGAAATGCTCGTGTTCTTTTGAGGTATGAAATTGAGCAAATGACTTTAGTTTTTCAGTGATGTCCCTAAGCAGAAAATATACCAGAGGTTTAAGCAACTACTGAAGACTGCGGCGCGCTGGTGAAAGTACAGTTACCTTTCGTGTGGAAGGAACCGGCGTTTAAGCCTACTCTCTTTAGGTGCAC
This sequence comes from Mesaphorura yosii, assembly GCA_009869945.1. Classification (NCBI taxonomy): domain Eukaryota; kingdom Metazoa; phylum Arthropoda; class Collembola; order Poduromorpha; family Tullbergiidae; genus Mesaphorura; species Mesaphorura yosii. Next base: position 56,345 of record WIXG01000189.1, read on the forward strand.
CACGTTCTTTCTTGAAAAACTGTCCAACCAGTTGATAATCTCTTATTACTCGCTTCCGTCTCGTACGCTCCCGCAACCGTTTAGTGTACATGTCCACCAGTGACATTTTGAGCGCTATCAAGTTGACCAAATTGAATACGAATTGTCACGGTTGTAAAACCTTTCGTATCAACACTTACAGGCATCGAGATCATCGTCATCAGGAAGGAATGTCAAGTTGCACACAAGCTTTTCAGCGTCGTTGTCGTACTCCTTCTCGTAGTCATCACGATTAGGCATGTAACCCAATTGGGTCGCTTCATCTTCCACAATATCCAACGGCTGTAGTCTCTGAGTTAGGCTTGGTGACAATGGACCTTCATCAGCGGTTGTATGATCTTTGGGTCTCTCTACATGTACAGCTTTGCTGTACTTGTCCAAGCAATCACCCGAATCCAACCATGTTTTCCTTCCAATTGATCCTTTAACGTAGCGTTTGACATATTCCTCTTTACATTCTGTAACAGTCAAAAAGTATTTCAGTAAAATGCGTTACTGTCAACAAATCTCAACACTCAACTTACCATTAGCACTTTTAGTTTCCACATTTTTGCTGATATCGTGCCAATTACCAAATCCATACTGTTCAATGGCGTCTAGGAGTTTTATAAGCTCACGCGCTGTCCACTTTGCCTCAGACGTATCATTGACAAACTGAATGAAGTTACCCGAGGCGTCCTACGAAAAATGCAATACGCCTTAAGAATGTTCAACTCGTTTCGGATGGACATGCACTAACTGTGTAACTTACAAAATACTTGTATTTATGATCCGCTTTGTGTGGTCCAACCTCTGCACCCAGTTGGAAACACTAAAACACAAAACAGTTATAAAGCCAAGCCTTAATTTAACTTCTACCTGGGCACTCACGCAACTCACCTGTAAACAAAGCCGAACTTTGATAAACGGCGCAGCTGAGGAAAAGCTCGTTGAGGTTGACGCGCTGCCATTAGGGTTATTTATTTTACACTCCACACACTCGAATCCAAACCCATTGATGGTTTGCTGACAGCAGGCGCACTCCGATGACACAAAAAGTTCATCGTAGAACATCTTCGCCAAGATCAGAGACGGAAATCATTAAATTAAGGTTAAATTAATTTACTTTTATGTGTGAGCTTCGTCTCGTTTGAACGTGAAGCGGGGATCCGACGCCCACTACACATTTCCATCACGAATGATATGACTCATGAAATTCTCGTACGGTATGTGCATTAATACAGCACAGCATTCATTCGGTGGTACTTCATGTTCGCCCCAGAGCGTCCTTACATGCAACAAAGGCCAATTCAAAATCAAATCCCACAACAAATGCAATGACAATCGCACGATGCACGGATGCATGAGAAGAAGATGGCCAGTCAAGAAGTTGTAGACCTAATCAACGATTTTATTGTAATCAGCCATTCATACATGCCATATCTCAAAATGTACATAAGTATCGTAATTATGGAACAAATTAGAATTAAGCCTTATTACTGTCGCAAAAATGGAGAAAATTGATAATCATTGATAGCAGCTTTGTACAGTAATCTGTGGAATCCAATGTAAACAGACAACACTTCCAGTGTACACTAATTTTGATTCCTCTAACGCACGTGCTAAAGTGCAGTGTCGGTATTTTAGAATTATGTTATCGTATGGTAGTTAGTTTTTGGCAGATCCTTCTTCGCCCGCACGCACTCTTAGCTTACACCTTAACTTTAATTATATTTGTGCATTCGTACATGGTTGGGTCGTTGCATCTGGAAACATTCGTGCTCTCAAGTTCGAATCACTACAACTAGAACTTGCGTAACTTCAATCTAAACAACGCCTACTTTCGTAATTAATTTTATACAAACATTCTTTACGAGTAATATGAATATGAATTTTAAGCAGATTCAACGACATACGGCCAGCTTGAGAGTCAAGCTCGTGTCTTTAAAATTTTGCATGAAAAAGAGTTGCCAATTGAAAATTTTCAAGTTTATCCAATCAGAATTTCGATGCTGATTCGAAATTGTAGTAGCAAAGTACAAAAGCAATCCAAACCGAATCAAAATATAGTTTCTGTTTCTGTGATTGTTACAAAGCTATCCTTAGTAATGTCCCAAAAAGTGTAGACTCCTGCTTGATGCATGAGCATGGTGTTTATTAAATATATTAAAAGGTTGATCTTAATTATTGAAATTTGAAAAGCACTGCAAGCACTGAGAGCTGACAGCAGCTTCTTCTTATGGTGAAGATGTATTTATTCGACAGCAACCTCCTTAGAAAGTTTTTCATCCTGAAACACAAAGTAAACATTTAAAACTATCCGCGAATTTGCGTCTATCCGATGAGAACTTGAGAACTCACAATTCCATTCTCAACAGCATGAATTCCATTTTCGGTTTCCTTCACTCCATTTGTGGTTGCAGCTTCAATGGTTGGTTCCATCTTCTTGCTCTCCAAAATTTCGGTCACCTGCAAAAATACAAGCAAATATCAATAAAATGCAATTACTGATGCCACTGTCAAATGATATTCATATTCGCAAACTTTGAAGTTGCGATTTTGATCGTTGTGAATTTTACCCGCACACCGCTTTGCCATTGTGCGTCGTGTGAAAGCGTGTAAAGACACCAGCAAAAATTGCAAGTGCGTCTATGGGCTGCTTCACGATATTTATTTTGTCAACAATTTTGTTTCATATTTTTTAAAACGAAAACCAATGTTCACAGCGTTTACAAAGGGATGAGCCATGAAAATGTGCGGAATCCTTTTACAAGTTAAAGTACACAAGACACAAAGAACAAGAACGGGTTCATCATCCTCATTTCCTTTTTTACGTAATACAACTTCTCCGCTTGTGAGACAGAAATCATATTCATTTTATATTGCTTTAGAGTTTTGGTAAGATTCTTTCAAGCCAAATGATAGACAACTCATTAGCAATTGTTTCATATGTAATTTGGATTCTAAACCGGCAATCTCTGATACAGAAATCGAATTCCACTTTAAATTCTACCAATCTCAAAGGCAAAAGGCTAAATACGTCTCTAGTCTAGTAATAGTCTTGCAATTTTCGCGATTCAACCTGCGTCGGTTGTGGCATCATATCATGCTATAATTGCTCACCTCTTTTGTGACGGTTTCAGTGAAATTCTCAACCTTCTCGGATGGTGCAACCACGGCCTCAACCTTCTCTTCTACCTATAATTAGCAAAAGACACAAACAGTAATTAGAAATTCATTAATCACAGGCAAGCGAGATGCAGTTCTTTCAACACGGTTTGCAGACATTGCGTAGAATGGAATCGTACGCGTACGTTTTCTTTTGACGGATGTGCAAGAATACGTGCATTAATTGCAAGTCATAGCTACTCGAGTTCTGAGTCCCTTTAGAGCGAAACGACTAGAAGTGATGTTTCATGCAGCTTGTAATCCAAAGCAAAAATATGATACTGTTGGGCCGTTGCGCGCTCGAGCAAGATTTCCGTCTGTTGTATATTATTAGAAATAAAACACAATTTTCTCGCAACTAATTTGTATTCATGGCATTGACTCGCACTCGCATCGTATCCTGTTCGTTCATTTCTTACCTTTGCCTTTGCTGGCTCCTCTGTCTTTGCAGGTTCCGTTGGTTCAACCTTCTCAACTGCCGCTGGAGTCTCATCTTCCTTCTTGGTCTCCTCCGACTTGATTTCTTCAGCTGGCTTTTCTTCCCCACCATCGCCATTTGTAACAACTTCACCTTCTTTCTTCTCCTCCTTCTTCTGCAATAAAAATGAATCGTAAATTAGAAAATTGCCATACGTTGCTTGGAAGATCCGCGCCCGTGCCTAGTTCATGGTTGTCAGTCAAATTTTAATCTCGTTAACTGCGCTTATTCAATAATCCTCACAGGGTCGAAAAACCAATTAATGAAGGCAATTGATCATGTGTCAATTTGATATTCGATCTCGCGTACCCGTGTATGAATGCCAAGAGGCTTGCAATTGTGATGCATTGGCTGCAAAATGCAAATGCAGCTCGAGCGAGTGCAACACTACGAATTCCAAAATGCAATTTACAACGCACACAAGCGCCAGCCTAGTGCGTCCTGCGTACGATGACAATGCATTCATAATTTTCAAGAGCTCTGTTCTGTCATTATATGCTAATAAGTGTGCAAACTTTCCCGTGTATGAGTACGACGTGACAATGACACGAAGAATTACTTATAATGCTAATACCGTGTTTCCCTTAATACAAAAGCAATTCACGGGAGACTGACGACAGGGAACCACGTAATGATATTAATGGAAATTGAAATGAGATTCTACTTGGATTATTGGGGAACAGTCAAAATCTAGACACTGGCTCGGGTGGAATGAATTCAGATGGTTCACGAAGAGCACAACTTGGTCACGAAGGGGAGAGCAGGCTGGGGTCCTCTCCCAACATATGTAACAATAGTACACAAAGGAAGCCATCTTAATATTATTATTGCTATAATATTGTCTCCCTCATCTCATGCAATAATAACCTAATAGCCCAAAAATCCAATAATGATAGGAGAATGACTGTAACAGTGTTCACCAAGCATGAAAAGCGCGTCAGGCATTTATTCCAATGCCCCACCGTATGCCTACACTATGCTGCATACGCACACGCTGTGAACACATGCGAAGGGTGAAGCACCCTTTGGAATTGATGACCTCCAGACAATGCATTGCGGTCTGTTTTTATGCTACTGGGACACCAAAGATGATAACTTATTCTAGAAACTCACGCAATCTAGAATCTGAAGAGATGCGCTGAGCTCTCATTTGATTTGGAATAATTCCTGGGAACAATTTCTATCAGAACAATATGTCTTGGATAGAATTAGGGTATTTCATTGCTGTCTACACAGTAAACCAGTATGCCACTTAGAGCATCTACAAATAACCAAACTACTTAACCCTAACTTTCAGAGTTTCTTAAATACTTGATTGCTTTATCTGCCTAGAGAAGCACATCAGGAGGAGATTCTAACACTTACAAAAACCAATTTCCAACTCCAAGCAGGGAATCATTCAGTATCAACAGAAACTCAATCATCATCATCATAAATTCTCAAATTAATAACTTTGTTCAAAATGCCATTTACAAAAATATGAACGTGAATGCAAAATGTTACCCTTACTTCAATGTGCCGTGCCAAGTTGAATTAGGTGACGGCAAAAATACTGATATGCATATGGCAGGAACACATGCATGGAATGCAACGCCTGATCGTTCAGTATGCATCCCACGATGCCAATATCCATCAAAATTTATTTTACATGCCATTATTTCCATTACTGTACTTCAGACAGAGCCCAGCAAACATGACGACTGTTCAATTTTACAAATTAACGTCATGCCCACAACTACACATTGTATAATTTCGTGCATATCTTTCCACACTCGTCTCTCGCCATGCCGGTTCCTAAGTTCTCAGGCTCTATTTTTATAAAAACCTCCCAGCGACGGATCCCAGCGTCAGAACGATCGGAAAGTAAATATGCGAGAATATGCACGGACAAATGAGACTGGTATTTGTCAAGTCAAGAAGTCATTTTCAAGTGCACAAAATATTATGTGTAACATTCAACAAATTCATCCAGCCTTAAATAAACCCAATTTTTACTGGCGGGCAGTGCACTGCAACTACATTCGTGCTGAGTCAGGGGAGATCCACATGTAACCAACCATTTCCTTGTTCAAATACTTCCAGGTCCGCTCGGCCTGGCTTGATGGTTGACAAATACCTTCGAAATTCAACTATTCAGGCAGAAAAGCGACACAGCTTAGGCTTGAGAACGTGATGTGATGGAAGTAAGTATAGAATTCTCGAATTCTGGTGGCTTTTCCCGCACAGGATCAAATTACTTTATGAAATGTTCAGTTTGCCGGCCCATCTCGAAACCATTCATCCAGAGCTAATCGTGAAACCGGTATGTGTATGCATTCAGGATGAGGATGAGGATCAAGGAGGTTTTGTTTGTACATCTTTCAGAGATGCTCAGACCTCAACAGGACACAGGAGGATGTGTGGCCAAATGTTGGTGATGTGACAATGTGACTGACTGACTTTTCTCCGCTGAGCTTGGGCTGTTGCTGTGAGATGGTCATTCATCATTTTTGACAAATTCATTTCCACAAAGTGGAAAAGCACACAGGCGTAGACACAAATACGAAGAGTCTTCAGTCAGTAACTTCATTTTCAAGTCATTTTTCTCGTGTTTGTCAACTGACTGAATGTGCACAACAGCACAATTTGAAGTAATAATGAGATTATTGTCCTCCTGTCTTCAAGTATGGCTGTTGCTATCTACGAGTGAGGAAAACAGCGAATGCGACGATGGTGCGTATTTTGACAAAAGGGGCAGAAAATTCAATTTACTCAAGAGTGCTTGGCTAAATGCGTGCTCGCCCTTGCCCTTTCGAGCTCCGTATCTTTCGCCCATTTCTTTCAAGATCTAATTACACAATTAAAGAGTTTTGTTACCTTTGACCTCAGGCCCAAACTCTGCAGTAATCTGCAAATTAAATCCATGTCGGTTGATGTGCACGCAAAACTCACTCGCTCTGCTCGAGAGTGTGCCAAAAATGTAAGAATGGAATTCGTTGGCGTACGAAAGAATTCGCTATTGGTATTTTATAATGCACTGTATAAATCACAGATGGATTGGAATTCACTTCGATCACCGAATCACATGCAAAACACCGGCAGATTGATGCACCGAGACGGAATATTTCTCAAGATTAAGACGTAAAACGCGGTACGGTACAGTTGAACTGTGAGACGCAAAACAACTACTGAAATTAGAGTTCAAAGAACACGTACAGAACGTAATGAGAATAGAAAGGTATTTAAAGATACGTGGGCGTGGGTGTGTTTTTCGAAAGCTCGACTCGGTGCTGTTGCACTAAGAATCAGTACAAGACTAAGACATACGACCTTAATAAGAAAAGGTATTTTCACTTTGACTAGATTTGAAATTTACATGCACTGCGATCTGACTGTGGCGGTGAAGACTCCAAGATAATTCGTCAAATAGGGCGATGATACTGTTGATGTGGACTGATGTTCTACGTGAGTTTGCAAAATGCAATAACTAGAATGTTAGAAGTAGAAATCGGAGTCAGAATTCCGACTATTTCCCATTCCGCAACAAAAATCATGCCAATCTTGTTCAAATATAAATAGACTGTCATTATGGGTAATGGCATACATGACGAAACGATATGGCTATGATGCGACGGTGATGATTAGAAGGATAGGAATTCTACCTTCTGCTTCTTTCAGAGCAGCAGCAGTAGAGATTCTGACAAGTACATTGTACATAATATCAACGCACAGAATATGCTGGTACTCGTGTGTTAATACTCTGTTTACTTTTGAATATGGCTTAGTTTTAAAAATAGTCGAACAATCTGTGGTCCAGGTCCAGTGCGTGGAAAATTAGCATGCACGGTTTGTTTTCTTGTCCTTCATAGAAACCATAGGTCAGAGGTATTTATTTACCTAATCTCATTCAGCTTCATGTGGAGGCCAACAGTCAGTCATTTAATGAGCAGTGAGCAATATCTGAATCACGTACATTCCTCAACACAACACGCATGCCGTGGCTGACTAAGCCGGCCGGTATATGAGTCAAAGTCACAGCACAGTCAAAGTCAAAAATCATTTAATTAGTGAGGTGGGACATTCTGGCGACTGGGACCGACAGGATCAGCTACATGAATCACACGTGAGTCTTTTAGTACTTTCAACCGAACATTAGGAGCAGTTCAGTGTGGCATAGACCGACAATTCTGAACGTGACACTGAAAGCTAGTGCGCAACTACGTACATACAAACTAAACACACAAGTTCACGAAAAGTCAAACTAATGGACGCATGAACTTTTCGCCATCAAAAATCAAGCATGTGCAAGTCAAGTTGAAACGAGTGTGCTCGAACCGCGTTCGCAAGCTTTCGCATGGCCTGCTTTGATTTCCAATCTCATTACCATACTAATGACAGGTCGGTAAGATAAATTACCCTTATGCTCTGCAGTTAGAGCAGGGGAGACGGAGTGCTTGAAGCATGTAAGTTGTAACTTGTTTTCTTGTAACAGTAATAACGTTAACAGTGAAATAATTGCCAACGAAGAATGACTGCACGCAGACTCAGGCAATCATGATTATTGTAATGGTTGTTACAACTGTGATGAAGATGAGGACGATGACTGTATAATTTATGTACCTTAGACACAGCCGAATGAATGAAATGAGTCAGAAACATCTTCGCTGCACGAGTACATGATTCGTAATTCGCAAATGTGCAACATGCAAGGGAAAATCACAGATGCACTTTGTAGGGTCATTTTCGGGTTTCAAGCCAAGTTTTTTAACTCAAGAGCCAAGTCAGACGCTTGAAAATCCACTGGTCACAACAGAAAAGAATGACATAAACCTTAGATAAACAACAATAGATAGAAAGTTAAATGGATTCAATAAACAGACTCGAACCCCTTTCCTTTTCCCATCGAATCGAATCAAATATCAAGTGCGAAGCAATAAGCAACCCTTTCAATTCCAATTAAATAAGTTCCCGTCCATCATCGTGCAGCAGCTTGGTGGCACTTGGACGGTGAAGTATTTTGAAAAAGTTGTGTCAAACTTTTAGTAGATGAACAAACTTTACTCTCAAAGATGAGATGAAAGATTGCTATACTTCTTTTTAACGAAGGCCAAGTTCAAAGAAATATTTGTTCCAGGACCGAGTCAAAGCGTAGCTTGGAGCTGTGTTGTAGTGCATTTTGTCGTAAGAATAATCCAAGTGTGAGAAGATGTGAAATATTGCATCGCGTAGAAATAATGGGACAAGTTATACCACCCTGTTTAGGATTATTAATATAAAAAGTTGTATTGTACGAACTGCCTTATTCTTCATCTTCTCTCTTTGAAGAGGACCTTGCCTTAAGCGTTAGCCGAAGTCCGTACGTATTCAGTTATCATGGATATGAATAACTCACACATTCTTAAAATCTCGGTCTGTGGTACTACAGAAGACAAATGGACAAACGAGCACGAAGAGCAGTGGAAAAGGCGAAGGGTCGAAAGAACACGAATTAAACCAGATGTGGTCTCCGTCTCCAGAATTCTTGCGCCATGTTAAGCCTTAAAGGATCAAGCGGCCTCACTGCAATGCCAAATACGGCTACTTACTCCATGCATTTGTCATTTGGTCCTTCGTAAATACTTTCACACCCAAAATTATAACTTCACATTTTATACCACGACATTTTGGAAACGGAAAAACTCAGCACATATGACGAAAATGGGTACAAATACAAACTACACAAGTACAGATGAAACAGAGCAAGACTTTGTTCAGTGCATTGCAATTGCAACCCTTTCTGCTCCTGAGCAGCCAGATGACAATATTTCAAGATTAAAGTTGTAGATAATTCAAACACATTGCGCTGGAATCCTTATCTCACATTTTTGTACATGATCATCGTCATTTTCAACACTGAAAGAACTTCAATTCATCTTGTAGCTCAGAAACATTGTCAAGTTCAACGTACAAGTTCTGTGCCATAATTAATAATTGCAACGTTATCAAGACTAATTTGGCAAGAATCCAGCCTCGTGTCTCAAATTATGCAACCTAATTCATGACAAAACTGTTGTCTCCGTCCTAATTTAGCCGGTTGGAATTTCGTAATTTACGAGAGCCTTGAATGCATAAATGCATTTGTGTGTCGCTCTCTTGTTCTTAATCAACACCAGCAAATTACAAACGCAGCAAGAATTCTTAACAAAGCGAAATTTCTTACTAATTGCTCCCTGAGCGTATAATTTACAAAGTTGGTCGGGAATGTGAGCCATGCCTACGCCACACCGGAGCTACCGAAGTGGGATTTCTCGCACTGTTCATGCCTGCTGACTGTGTACACGAATATTATCAACTCTAAAGGAAACATCTGCTTCCGTTTGTTTTTGATTTGAAACAAAAAGTACCAGAATATTGTGCGTGCTTTTGTTTTCTTGCTCTAATGTTAAATTTTGGAGCTCGTTTGATTATGCTTGTAAATTATATGTAATTAGACGTGGTAGATCTTTTACAGTGGAACCGTACAATGAGCGGAGGTGGGCCTGGGCAGGAAAAATGAGCTCTGCACTTTTCGTATTTGCAGCAAATGAGCCGACAAACCCAAATGAGCCTGCACCTAATCGGCTGAATCCTCAAACTCATTTCATTGCCTGATTTATTTATGTGGTTCCATTTGATTAATTTAATTCGATCTTCTTCCAACTCTTCCGCTTGCAATGTGCATGCAGTTTGAATCTTACCTTCATGCTCATCATCCCACGAGATTTAAATTCCTGCTTCAGCATCACATATTAAGTTATCAGCGCAAGTAAGAAAAACCGACTCAGTCGCTCGCGCTGTAATCTTTTCATGTGGGTGGGTTTCTCCCTTCATGATGAGTTATTACATCAGAACGCGTTTACCTCCAGCGGAAATTCTGGTTCAGAATCAAAGAATCGTTGCATTTCACACAAGATGAAAATTCTGTGCTGTGGTTAGCCGTACTGCCCACCTTTAAGCATAAGTGACAATGGGATGAAACGCAAGCAGTTCAAAATGAAGTATTACAAGGCTTCATATTGTACCAGGAAAGATTTGGTGAGGATAAATCACTGCTGTACGCAAAGCTGAAAGAAAGAGTTCTGAACTTTAAGAAAAGATTAGAAATTCTCATTTTGTCCAACTTTTCTTTGGAGGAAAGCGGAAGCGCATGTAAAACTTGGATCACTTTGAGCGCTGTTTGAACTTGAAAAGTAAAGTTCACGTTTTTCTGGGAAGTGGAATAAAAACTTGTGGAAAATCGCAGCAAACAATGCCTTCAGCGGTGGCATTCTGAATTTAGACTCTGGGAGGATGCAATCGAAAGGGAAAACTCACATTAAAAGACGGAAGAGCACAATAAGAGACATGAGCCGAAACCTTCAGATGAAATTCAGTCTATGCCTGCCTGCAACGCATGTTTCAAGAAATTCAAGTTCAAGATCGGGTGACTGCTTCCGACGGCTGGAAAGGTGCATTTATTTCATTACTCTCTCAAACTACGCCGACTCGAGCTGGGCATATTGCGGACATAAAAAGAAGCACATAAATTCCGTTCATTCGAGAAATTCAAGAACTTTGCTTGGCGCTTGGTAATACGGCGCAATCAAAGTAACTACTAAGTTTATTGTGTTATTATTATACTATTTTCATTTTCCTGGATGCGGAACCAACCGCACTGCAGTAATAATGATAATATTTCATCCTACCCCAAACAATTTAAGCTTTGTAATAAATGTGCACAAGTGCAGGCAGGTTCACGGTTCCATTTTTCCAAGTTCAAGCCTAAGCAAAAATTCAATACACACATCTTGAGTTGAATACGTTAGATAGGAAAAAGAAAGTACAGAACATCCATTGCATAATGCATAACTTTACTAATAAATATATCTTCAATGGAATTTCATCCCAGACACGCAAGGTAATGCAGGCGAAGTTCAGGACAGGTCCTTCCTCAATAATAAATATGCTTTCAAAGAATCCTTGTGCATTGTACTCCTGACATGTTCCCCTAATTCAGCGATAAAATACGAGAAAACCCATTATTGTCACCATTAACCCTACTCACAGTCACTCCTGCTGCCTTAATAATCACGACGAGTGCACAGCAAAGCAAGGGTGGAACCTTAATTTCAATTGCGTAACCTTTCTTAAAGTTTTCTTTTACGACGTTCAACGTGCGGCTGTTGGTATTCCTTCGCATATCATATTTCAATACTTTTTTTAAGTATCTTAGTATCTCCTTCATGTTTCCATCTTCAACTTTTCCTAAAATAATGTCTGTCGTCTTTCCCTGTCTCTGCCCGCCTTAAATTGAACCCCTTTCGGGAAACAGTTCAGTTTCTTGAAATCTAAATAAAGATAATTTTCTCCACATTACACGATGTAAAACAAAAACACAATTCTCAAATTACGTGTACACCGAAAAGGGTAAATGGATTCATAAATTACACGACATTGTAAAGCAGAGGAAATGGAAACCACTTAAGTAATTACAATAACCAATGTACTGTAATTCCACACCTTATTTTATTACCAAAATAAGCACAGTCATATTTCAATCATCTTTGAGTGCTACTGACTGCCGACTGCCTTACGGCATACGAGTGCTTAATTGCCGTAACCGCAGCAATTGGCACGGCGCTAACATCGAAGCACATTTTTAGTATTCAGATGAAGTCGTGGACGATTCCAATCGTCAATCGTGATCATTAGTCTTCATTTTCTGAAGGGTTCAACTTCGGACGATGCTTGCGCCGTATTGCTCGCGTCGTCGTTCGTCTACCCGCTATTTATCATGCTTCTGATCACGATCAGTCAAGTTATTAAATTCCAGTCAATACGTAATCAACAAGCTCATGTCCTCCATTGTCATTATCGTGCACGGCGCACGCATTATTACTTATTACGTAGAATTCATGAACAACTGTTCGCCTCCACGCTTCATAATTAATAAAGTTCAATTTTTAGTCGATTTTGTCTCCCCATGCACACGGCGAAGGCAAGGTCAAGCGTATGGTCTCCATTTTATTATTTCGATACAGATCTCGTCAATTGATTCACAAGTGGAGCTTGGCTTGGCGGAGGAGAAGGCTCACAACGAGAAGCGAACGGACACCGAACGACGATCGACTCACCCAGCGGACTTTCCCCTCACACAGCTTGCCAGTTCAAAATGATACGCAGTGGCAACACGTACTCATTTTTTGAAATGAATCCAATTTAATGAGAAATGAGATAAATGAGTTTAAAATTGGAGAGCAAAAGAATCATATTTTTCTACCTACATAAACAGAGCGAGCGCGATCAAGCTGACAGTGCCATATTGTACTGAAATCACTACGAAAATTGTGAAGTGCGAACCCACTTGAACCTAACACATGTACACAAAACGAAGAGATGGCGAAAAGCCCTCCGTTTTAAATTGTGTACAATTTTTCTGTTTCGTGTTAACCCCGTGTCTTTTCAATTCTTGTTGGCGTACCCACTCACAAATTGATAAATTATATTCTTCCCTTGTCCCGCAAAGCATAGTCTACTGCAGTGTTGTACAGTTGTCAGACTTTTTAACATTTGCGTGCATGCTATTTTTTTTAATGTTCTCTCCTTCGCTTTGCCCGGTACCACCGGAAGTGACTCTATTTTCCCTGCGAGCAGCGAGTCATTTTTCCTATTCTGCTTTCATAGGCAATTTCTGCGATAGATAAATGCTCGGAAGACTGAACTTCGGGGTTTCGAGCGTGGAATCATTTTAGGGTAATAATGCCACTTTGACATTACCACATTAATTTGAGATTATTATTTATAAAAATGAAATGTGCATTAGTGCATTATGCGTTGAGCATCGCCTTGCCTCTTGGCACAACATTGGAACCGAATGCTCTCATGTAGAACTTCATTACGAACTTAATTATGCTGGCTAGCTACGTCCCCGACATTTCATGCCATTTGTTACTGCTTGTCCTGCTAAAGCCAAAATGTTTCAATGCAGGGTCTGTCAGTGCCTTCCTTTATTTGTGTTTAAACTCCTACATCCGATGATTGTGCGTGATAGCACCAACACGAATTTATTCGTTTCATTCATTTAAATGCGTACTGCGTACGAGTATTTATAAAATCCATCCAAGTGTTAATCTGATACGAGATTATGATTTGCATTGCTCGAAACGCACAATGCGCAATAAACAATCTCCATTTGCTGTTGCTGTCGTTGTACACAATAAATAAAGTCTGACTGCAAGGCATGCTGGTTTGCCTTATTTGGACTGAACCTAGACTAATGAGATTATTGATCAATTCAAAGCAAACAATTACCAATGCGAAACGGAATCATTTGTCATAGGCTAGCTTAATAAGATTTGCAAATTCTACAACTTGGGCTGCAATTTGCAAGTTACGGTTATTCTTGAATTACGCACGACTGAATCTTGCTATGTCGTGACTTTAAGTTTTGAACCAACTCGTAAAATCGCCTTGTTCAGTTTCTGACGAGCATAATTTTTATTGACAATCCACACATGTTGGCTTATGATTGCATCCCAGGCAGCTTAACTGCACCATGTCATATCGATTAGTGCAAAGCCAGCACTTAGAAACATAAAACAAACCAGTCACCAGGCGAATTTACAACCAAAGGTGGATATGCATCATAACCTACCCGAATTTAAAACTAACTGCATGCATGCCGCATTCTGCACTGCGGTATTTCACGCCAACTGATCCGTCATAATAAGACTTGACATTTACGATCCGAGCATAATCTTGTGATTTTACCGTGACGTTGTAAAATCCCTGCTGCTCACAGCAAAATGAACAAAGTTCTGATTCTGATGTCTACCGAACTTTGTCAAGAAATTAAAACTTTAATGCAGCAGCGCAGCGTCATTTGTTATGCTTTCTTAAATGTGACTTACGCTATCGTAGTTCTAGCAGTTCGGTCTGGTCTGGGAGGGCTGTTAAGACTTGACTCACCACACAGCGTCTGAATTGTGGAGGTCAAGAGTTTACAGTTGTGGCTATTTCATTTCCGGGCGCCTGATCAATTCGAATTACGATATTCAATTCTCGTCTCAAGGTTGCAAATTGGACGCCTGCTCTAATCCTCAAATTCCTGTTCTGGCTGTACTCACATGCTGTCAGTCTCAGACATCATGAAAAGTTTTCCCGAAAAGTAACTGTGCAGCAATGTAGCAGTTTATGAAAATGAACACAGTGCAATGGCTATGTAAGAACGAAGCGGAAGGAGCGGGAGACTACAAAGTAGCCGAGTCGGCAAATACCGCATAAAGTTGTACAATGAAATGAAAGATGATGTCAAAAATGGTGATGACCGTAAGACATTTCGTATGTGCTTTAAAATTTTATATGAAATATGATTTCGTATTGTACACAACTCATAAAGCACCGACAACAGTTTCAGAACGTAAAAGACCCCATGCGACGACAATTTTCGAGTTCAAATTTAAGCTCTTACGATTTCTCTCCAAAAAGTCTTAGTATTATTTTGACTTTTCACTGCAAATGCAACTGCAGCTGAGAGGCATAAATTCGTTTCCTACGTATTTTGAGTCTGAATCTTTTTGGAATGCCGCGCGACGCACGGGCACAGTTCCTGGCCCGACATGCTTCCATGCATATGAATGAATTAAAAAAGATATGAACCATGAATTTCTTGAGCACTGTACAACATCCAAGATGCTGAATTCAGTAACAGTCGTGCTTATTTAATGAAAGTGCATAGTAAATGTCTGATAATAAAATTTCAGACGAGATGGCACGCTCCCGTATATTCTTTGTGAATGTGCAGGAATAAAAGTTTTATTTATGCGAACTGACGCCTGCTCGGTGTACGCGAGATCGAAATTATACGCACATGTTATTGTTTAATGCGAAATGGGCGAGCAAAGTGGAAAGTTTTTGTATCGCTTACCTCTGGAGAAGTAACTTCGCCATTCTTCTGCTTGTCTTCTTTCACTTTCTTTTCTTTTCGGAGGAAACTGAGCTTGCGAAGTGAGAATCGCTTGGTAACTTTCTTCTTCTCTGGCTTTCCTTCCTCACCTTCCTTAACCGGTGTTTTGTTTTCCTTCTCGTCGGCAGCTCCATTGGTGACAGCTTCTGATGAAGCCGGAGTGGCAGCTTCCTTGTCGGCCTCCTTCTCAGCCTTCACTTCCACGACAGCTTCTGCGACCTCCTTCACGGCTTCCTTAACCTCTTCCTTGGCCACCTACGATAGAAAACGAAAACAATCAACATCTCAAAACATTGAATCATTGTACTGGAGAAATCAATAGAACAGAGCAGAGACCGAAGTGTGAATCAAGCATCAGCAACAGGAAAAATAAATATGAAACAATTCAATTCAATTGGAGGAAATCCTCTCGAGATGAAACGTGATGCATCGGAAAAAGCTCGGCGTGAGAGGAAGGAAACTATGGCGAAAGTGAATGTGTTCGCAGAAATGCAACCGAGCCAGCAACTAAGCCACTGACTGCACTGACGCAAAGTACTTGACAGCTGGTTGGCATTAGCATCGACTTGCTTGAAGTATCATCTTTCTATTAGCTAGAGTCTAGGCTTTGATCAGAATGCTGCAATCCGCTTAGCCATTCAACACGTAAGGAAGGGTGGTTTTCGTAAGTGCGTGCGTGGTGGCATGACGGTTCACTAAAAGGAGGTGGGTTCCGCCGTACTTGGCAATAAAACAGCGCATTAATAAGCTTAAAACAGCTAAACAGGTTGCAGTTGCGCGTCTCGAGTTTCGAGCGTTAAAATGAATCTCATTAACTGGTAATGATTCTCATTTATTACTTTCCCTCGCGTACACGTTCCGCCGCACTCACTCTCCGATATGAATTCCCTCATGAGAATTGACAATATACACGGACGGCTTTTATACTTAAGTGCAAGGGCAGCAAGGCACCGGCACTTCATGGCGCTCGTCGTGTAACAAAGTGAGAACGAACAACTCGGATTCTGTTTTCATTTTCTTGATTGCATAACATTTAGATTGTGTATCTTGTGTCGTAGCGCGAGTGCGAGTACATAAAAGCACTTCAAGTGCGTACTTGAGTATATCAATATTTGAAATCGTGTCTTTACTGCCGAGTTCCTGCAAGTGTGCAAGAGGCTATTTGCTCGCTGCACCGCCTTTCCTCGCCTTGCATCCCAACCACAAAGGAACGGTGTGTGTTCAATGCAGCAGCAAGGAGCACATAAAAGGAGAACTTAATTGTCAATTAAATCCAACGACAGCGACTAAACATGCGTGGCGCTCATCGGACAAGTGCAAGTGAAAGGGCAGGCCTCTTGACAAAATATGATGGAACAATTTACGCTACATTACGCACTTTCAACAACTCGCTCGCAGCACATTCTTTATGACAATAATATTTATACTGGCGACAGCGACGAGACTCGAGACTGCCACAATGACATGACCTGTACTCCGCGCCGACTTGACTTTGACCATGTTTGGCATGGAAGAGTGAACACGACAAGCACCGAGCGGAGCTTTTATTTTGGTATGCAACAATTCAACCCTTGTGGTATATTTGTACCACATTCGTATAATTTGATCTCTTAGCGTCTTCTCAATTTGAATAAAAAATTATTCATTCGATTGACCAGACGACAGACAAATTACATCATTGCCCTTTTTCTTTTTATTCCGTCGGTTTTGAAAAGCTTTGAATTTGTCCTGCATTAAAAACAAATTCTTGTCAACTGGGGCTTCTCTCTCGACCGGACTTTTCATCTTTCATCATCACTCTGGCTTGAAATTATCATTGACATTGAAAGTGGTTTGAATGGGCATATATATTAGGCTCTTATATTGCTGGACACGCTTTCCTTTCATTAATGGACTTTTACTGCGATTACTTTATGACATTCCATGAACCATGATTAAGTGCAAGCGAGTAAATGTACATACGCAGCGTCTGCTGCTTTCCGACGTAAAGCTATTCTATCATGCTTTATCACTTCCAAACTCGTACACGTATCCCTTAGGTTAGATCATTACTCAGCCGAGCCTGGGAATTAAACACAATTGAGAAACAATTATGCGGGACATAAATGAACATAAAGCGATAAAAATATCGCCTTGTATCAGGAAGTGCGCTCATTTTAACTTTCGCCGGGCAGCAGACAGGCGTACGTGGGAGACCCGTCTTGGTGCAAGTGTAAGTCAAGTCGGCGTAAAGTGGCATAGTCATTAGCTTGCGTGTGGAGAAGGTACGGTGGGAAATTTTATGATGCACGATAAAGTTTTGCTTTGACTGTAGCGTGCAGCCATAACTGCATCGCGACTGCAGCCAAGTCGGTTGGCAAGTAGCTGCAGCATAATTATGGTTTATAAAAAGCGGTAGAAAAATACACGAGAAAAATTAGAGATGAGAAATATCAAAGAGAGGTTGAGGCTGATGTTGATGGGTGAGCATTAAAGATTCCTTCCTGCTGCATGCCTCATCTCTGCAGTTGCAGTTGCTTTCACGGCTGCAGTTTGCGGAAAATGATAAGAAGCCGTGTGCGTGCAAGGAAATAAATGTCGCTATTACTCAAAGCTGTACGTATTCTTGGCGGACGGCACGATGTGCGCGCAAAGATTATTACGCTACAGTCGGTGATAAAATGCAACCATTCACGTGCCATGTATTTTTAATATGGAAAATTACAGTTGAATAGCGGTGAAGATGAAGATTCAGGAAGAACAGACAGAGGCAGGGAACAGTGCGTAAAAGTTTGCATGAGCAATTACCTCCGCAACGTGGTTGTTGGTGTTGTTGGAGTCCTTGACTTCCAGCTTGGAGTCGGCAGCTACTCCGTTGACATGATTCTCGCCTTCGACAGTCACGGCTTCCTTCTTGGGGGTTCCGGAAATGTTGGCGGATTTGCTTGTCTTTGCACCCATTTCGAATCTGGTACGGAAATGATCGTTTGTACAAACTTAAGAAGTCGATGTATGTCTTGAGTTAGTAAAATAGAAGCAGCAGAAATGTGAACGTCAAATAAATTGAAGTTCACAATGTCCCGAAATCTGTAACAAATCAAGAAAGAATGTGCTGGTTAGTTATATTGTATTGTTGATTTATTATCGGAATTGTACTTGAAGTTGATCGAATTAATCAAAGCAAAAGCAATACGAGGCACTACACGCACTACACTACAAGCCGCGAAGTCTGAGGTTCCAATGCCAGTCGGGTTCACTTTCTTTCTTCAGCTCATGGTTGTGGCTGCAACGCATCATTTCTCGTCATCGTCGTACAGTGAGAAAGAATGTGATTTGATTGCCAATGGCAGTTGGCAGCTTTAACAATAAAGATACGTATCTTTGACTTGGTTGAGGTTTGATTGATAATATGTTTGTTGACGTGTGTTACTTTCTCACTCGCGTTGCACGCTCGCTGCGAGATGTCAAATATTGGTGGCTATTGTTAAAACATCATGGATGGATCCATGGAACAGTGTCGGAAGGCACCGGCGCTGGCATCCAGGCAGAGAATTATTAACAGTCAACAGGCACATAAACTATCCACGCTGCTATTATTGCTCGCCGAACAAAAAAGTGCGTGCGCAAAGTTAAGCCAGGATGACCCGAGGCGAGCATTGAACAATAAATTGGCATCTGTGTACAATAAAATCTACAGCGAGCAGCAAATTGCATTTCTTGCATCGCTTCGGCACACCGTCCGTCCGCCGATGCGTACGATTCCAGGCACGAAAAATGCAACAATATAACAACATCAGATCTGCTACGGGTAATCGTATCACATAATCTACTGAATTTAAACATAATGGAATATTCTATCCTGCAGCAGTAACTGCAATGGATTCAGATCCTATTATTATAAGCTAAGCCGGGGCTGTTTGGCTGGTTGGTTGCCGAATTTTTATATCGTTTCTGGCCATCACGGTACCAGTTCGAATGGAATTCTGAGTAGGGTCGGTCGATTGTACGCATACTTTACCATGAAATGGCGGCGCGGCAGTGCGAATGCAGCAACCAGATCGATATAAGCAGATAATCAGCAAACAATACAAAAAGTTGCTTCGCCCGTAGCTAAATCGGCATTTTCTTAAATTACATCATTGCAAAGCAATCGACAAGACGCGAGTCTGAAGAATTAAGGTAGTAAGCATGCCATACATTGCCATCGCCATTGCATTCTATTCTGATTGAGCTGAAACGGTGAGTCAACAAATTGCTCGCGTCGTTGGTATTCTTTTCGGGTAACCTCATTACATTACAACGGCATACGTGCTGGTGGAATCCTAATTACAAATTGTAATTTACAGAGCCGGCAGCTGCAACTGCTGCCGAATTAACCGCTTACAAGCTTTAAACAATTCAAGAAACCTGAATTTTGACTTTTGACTTGAACCTGCCTCAATCAGATGTCATTTATTATTCCTTTTTGCCATTCACCGTGCCTGCCAACCCTTCAAGCCTCTACTATTCCTTTCCCAGTGATCGTTTCCTTCTTCTCAATTCACTTTCTTCGAATTTGAATTTCAATTCACGCTGTGCATCATTTTCCAGAAAATTCATCGGGGAAATGATTTCATCAAATCTCTTTTGACAGAAACGATTGGGACCTCTCATCTTCGGTGCTCATTTTGTATGGAAAGTGAAAGTTTCAAGTGATTTGACCTAAGTCATTCAGCAAGCCAAAGCTGCGCAAAGCAAAGGCAAGATTTTATTTGCACAGATGTGAAGAAAGAATATCTTATGGCTACGATGTTTTCACGAAGTTGATTACACTTGATTATAGGTTCCGGCTTATTCTTTTCAAACTTCACTCCCACTTCCCACAAACGACTTCTCGACTTTCGAGATGATGGAGGTGCCTCTTCGGTTTTGCGCCTTACACATTTTCAAGTGTTGCAGAACACCAGAACTCGTCTATCCGCTTTTTTCGTGTTACCGACGAACGTTAGAGCAGAACTCGTATCCGGTGATAACACAATTTCAGATAGTTTACCTTCTAGATTGAATTTTAACTCTTTGGGGTTGAGGTGTTTTCTTCGTACAAAGGATTATAATGGATTGTTTAAATTCTTTGCAGAACCATGAAGAAACCTTTCATGGTTCCACTGCAGAGCGGCATTTCTCACCTCAGGCATTTCCAACAACGAACGCAGACGCGTATTGACACGCCCACATAATAATTGGTCCAATTAGTTGGATTTTCACATGTACTTTTTGCAAGGATCATGTTCCCATTCAGGCGTGGAGAATTGACCCTAGACGCACGTTGGCCTTGATCTATGAACCTCAAGCATGGTTTGCGAATTGCGAAATATGAATTATTGCTTTTCAATGCAAATCTGAACTCATTCCGGTTTGGATCGACTAGAATACGTTTCTACATCGATATCATATCTCATTTCACAAGTCGTGAAACTTCATGGCAAATGAGAACACCCTTTTAGTTCAGGCTATTTGTTCTCTGCGCTAAAATGTGAGAGCAAATATCAACATTGCGAGCCCAACCGACCGTTATATTACATTACCAGAACCTGAAATCTGAACAATTGCTTTCATGTCGCCATAATCATTACTCTTGTACAGATCTGCTGATCGATCTGAACGAGCACGAGCACGAGTTGACTTTTTCTTTCAGAGTCACGAAAATTTCACAATGCAAAGCACATCTCGTCCTCTTCTCATTCGCGCGACGGATTTTTATTCCAACGAATTCCCTGGACAATAAATGTTCGAGTGGACGATGGACACATTCCTATTTGTGAAGTCATCTAAGTGCATCCGTTCAATAATAACGATAACCATTTCACGTGTACATAAAATTTCCATTGAATCATGGCTTTTACTGGACCGACCGAACATCGAACTGAAGCAATCCTCTTTTGTTTTGCTGCAACGATGCATTTTTATCGGATTGCACGACCGCGGCAGAAGTATTTGCGTAGCGGGCGAGTTGCATACAGATCAGCGAAACCAAAGTCAGGGAAGCTGAAGATAGAAATCGAAATACGAATGCTGAGCACAATTCGATGCTATTCTTGCCAACAACACTTCCAATTTCATTTGTTCTTTGTACAGTAACTGCATTGCATGTTGCATCATTGCTAGTGCAATGCAGTAAACCACGAAATAACAAATCTCCGAGTCTGTCGAAGAGATTTTTCTTCGACTTGATCTATGTTCCTTTCTTTCTCTCGCAGTTCATCGCCGGCTCCATCAACGAGCGTGTAGTATTCCAGATGTAAATGTAAATGTTTTGGCCGTCCAACTTCAATTTGAATCAACGGCAGACATGTACAGAAAAGAATTACCTATCTTTTTATTAGCATTCAATTCACGTCCCACGTGTGAATATTTTTGTGCATTCAGTATTTTATCGTGCCTGTCCATGTCCATGTGGTACTGCGACTGGTGTTTGAAATGAACAAGTCACATTTAATATTCGAGTTCATTTTGATATTTATCAGTACTTTATTGTGCATTTTGAAAGGTTGTTGCTATTCTTAACGTGATGTGCAAGAATGTGAAGATGAATTCTCGGAATTAAACTGGCTTGCCTTGCACCGTTGCTGCATTGGCGTGCATCTTTTCAGTTAAAAAATTGGAATTTCATCTCTGCAAGGCACTAAATAAGAATCAAACCATAGTTCTCGTAAACTGTGAGAAAATTCTTGCTTCCTTTCTAGCGGTTATGCAGTTGGAGCCAGCATTTGATTCTCATCGCCGCAGATTGCGGTAGACGGTGTTATTATAACAATGAACTTGAAACCTTCCACTCCACGGCGCAACCACACACGTACTGATGTACATATTACAGACAGACCGATCCCGACCAGAAACTCATTGCAATCTTTCCTTTCTCGCAGGCAGGCGAGCCGTGATTTGTTTAACAAAAATACACTTTGCCCATGTAAATCATAAGTGCTTGACAGAATCAAGATTTACAATCTGGAGGATCCGTTTTAGCAGCTCGATGGCTCGTTCGTTACATTACGTCAAGTAGAACACGTGTATAAAATCACTGAAGCACCAATTTAAGTAAACAATTAAACGTCTAAACAAATGTCGACTGACAAAATACCTCTGCCATGTAATGTATTCCACGGCCACGGACGGTTCGTAGTGTATTTATAGGCCCGAGTATAAATTCCCGGCAGTAAGCCGAGGAAGATTTTCGTTAAGAACGTCTGCGTCTACGTCATATGCACCCTGCACTTGCCTAAATGGCTTCTTCAATCCTGGTGTCTCCGTCTTTCCTGCTCGTCCGTGAAATTCCTGTGTTGCTACATGTAAACAATTCATCTAGTCAGGCATTTCGGCATTATTATTGTAGGAGCAGCGGTTGAGGCTGATCCTACCCTGTTGTTGCTTTCCGCTCGAAATTTATGTAACCATTTTTTTTCTCGTCTTCTCGTCTCATCTTCCTTGACGAAGACAAATCGCAAACTTTCAAGATTAATAATAAGAGTAATATCTTCAGACGTAATGGTCGGGATAGTAAAATGGTAATGGGACTGGCTATGTATGGCTCTGCTCCTTTCTTTTTGAACATAGAACAGAGTCAGAATAGAATAGAACATTATTAAAATTAATATGTGATTTAAATTCCCTCTTCCTTTGTACGATGATTAAAGGAAGAGCCGTGAAGACGAATCAAATGAGGCTATTCAGCCATGCACGCATGCTGGAAGTGGAATATGAGATGAAGATGGTCGTGGTCGAAGTCGTGTCGGCCATAACTCATCCTAACGGTATTGTTTCGTGTGCGCATCCGTTCCATCATTGACCCTGCCAGTGAGAAAATTCCCTTTCCCAGATATCAAATCGTCTAAAAGCCTTCATCCGTCATCCATCTTAAGTGATATTAACCAAGCTACCCTGCCAGAAGATGCGAGATTCTTTTGCTATGCGCTAATCTAAGGCGGTGCGGCTGTGCTGATGCGGTTAATGTCAATATCTCGAGAGGGGCCGCCGAATTAGGGCAATGGGGAACTTCTTCGGAATCGGAGTCAAAACATCATCAACATCAACCTACTTTTCTTTCATATGAAGGTCCATTAACACATTATCAAACCATTAAGCTTTTAACATTAACATAAACCTTACGTAAACATGAGTCATTGTTGCATTGCAGCATACTGAAGAAGAGCCCAACTCAGTTTATATCTTCACCAGCAGAGTGGAAGGATATCTTGTGCGTATCACTCATGTCGTCCTCATCGAGAAAAGAGGGAATCAAAATGTTTTGCTACGTTACTAAATCCTGCCTGCAAAATTAAATCCGATAACAATCCCTGAAATGCTGCGCTGCAACTGTATGAAGCAGGATACACGAATTAACCCAGTCTGGCTTACGGTTAATGCTTCCTTATATAACCTCTTTAATTCCCCAAGTAATTTCCTGCAAAAAATTCATGAAATGCACAGGAAAGACAAGAGACTACAACTACAACGGACTACCGAAGGAGAGTCAACGAAAAGACGATGGGTCGTATTTCCTCTACTTAATTTTCACGCACTTCTGCACACATTAAGAACACGTCAAGCCTAAGACCGAAGACGACATTAAATTCGCCGCAGTACAATCGTGCAGGCAACCTCTCCCTCCTGTGAATTTGTAAGTCAGTGTCTAATGCGTCTATTTCTACGAAGTAATGGTAATCGTCGATTTGGGCAAGCAGCAGTGCACGATCTTCAGCTCCAGCTAGGTCTTAAATATTGGGCTTTGGGCGAAATCATTCAAATGACATTATTAAAAGTTTGGAAATTTCGACGGAATTGTCCTACTAGGAAATGACAAATGTTTTAATTAAATTGGAACAGAGAAGGTTCGGCAGTGAAATTCCGAGATTCAAAACACTTCCCGGTAGAAACAGGCACGCATCTCAAATTCTCAAATAACAGTAAACTAGGATTTAGTTCCTCATAAAAACAGAATCATTGCCAAAAATACACCAGGCAGAAATATTTAAAGTTTGGTTTCGTGCCGGTGCCATTCCGTGTCGTAAATAAACTCAGAGATCCAGTTTTCTTTTCAAAATCCCCATAAAGTCGAACAGGCAATAATTATTAGTGCGGAGTCTCGCCAGAAGTAATTTAAAAACTATGAAATAAAACCCCGACTCGTAGAATTTTACGGTGTTTACCAATCGCGATCCTGTCCTCCCTGTCATGAAGCCTGAAGCAGAGGCAATAACAACTTTCATTACATAATTTCCATTTCATGGTCTACGACTTTAATATCTTCTTCTAAATCCTGTTTTCGTTGAAGCACGTCGACAACGAACCAAGGAAGCAGGTAATACGACTGAGGTGGTGTCGGTGACACTTTTTACGGCGTCGCGGCGACATAGGCTGACATAAGACGCAGATTTGTATTTTGATCATATGTGGAAACTAACCTAGTCACAGGAAAACAACTTGTGCGCAGTGCAATGCAGAATGCAGAGCAAGGACACTAAACAACTAGAAATTCAACTTTGTTTAAAGAAGATTAGAAAACTTAAAATTAACGCTACATTGACGCTGCTCGAGCTAAGTGCAAATGCACTAAATAATCAGGGTAAAAAACTCGAGATTCCTGTTTGCTTGCGTAATAATGACAAAACAGCAACGGAGATGGTT
Organism: Mesaphorura yosii; assembly: GCA_009869945.1. Classification (NCBI taxonomy): domain Eukaryota; kingdom Metazoa; phylum Arthropoda; class Collembola; order Poduromorpha; family Tullbergiidae; genus Mesaphorura; species Mesaphorura yosii. Next base: position 81,589 of record WIXG01000189.1, read on the forward strand.
CTTGTTTTACTTCAACGTTCAACTTCAACCCTTCTTCTGAAGAATGATAATAAATTCATTCCCATTCCCACCAACTCAAAAATCTTAAGTGATACTCAAAGCCGAGTCCAAGTCCAACTCGAGAATGAAGCACAGATTTCCTCGAACCCATAAACAAAACTCTGCGTGGAAATCTAAGCGCTGCATTTATTTCACTTCATCCATTTTAATAACATGTCTCCCATCCGCATGTATGCTACTCATGCGTGTTGTGTTTGAAGCTTGCATCTGTGTAATATTTTACTTAATGATGATAAATTTGACAGTGGCAACTTCTAAGCGATGGCTTAAGAGTTTGAGAGTTCCAAATACACTTCTTTCCAGAAATTCCTTCGGAGTTTTAAATATTACACATTATGCCTGCCCTGGTAGGCAGTAGGAACTCTAGGTTTGGCGCTTCCTAATGTGTGTGATAAATACGTACGTACGCGAGTACGCATGAGTGCAAGGGTTCTAACCAATAAATTTATAAACCACACTTTACTTTGTGTGTACGGCCGACTCGGCTCGGCAATGATCCCACTCTTAAATCCTGGTGCGTACTTTATGCGGTACAGGTGGAAAGATTTATGGCCATGGAAGTGGAAGAGATACGCAAAATTCTAATACAGATTATGAAGAAAAACAAGTTCCAAATCCAGAGTCTCATATTTCAAGTTGGAGTCGGTTGTCCAGGGCCAGAACCACAGGATTGAATATTCAACTAATTATCTTACGCATGAATTCATTGTTCTCCAGATGCACACACGAAACAGTTCACAGAGTTGCGTGAATGGCGTACAATTGGCAGCTATCTTCACTAGTCAGGAATTCTTTAGAAATCACACTGCATTACACGACAAAAATATCATAATCATCTCGAAAACTTCATCACATGGGTTGGCCACGGAAAACCAACAAAAGACGTGCAAGGTACTGGCACATTTGTGCGTACACTTGTGGCAATACAATTATGCTCAAATATTATGTTATGATTATTATTATAGCCAGAATACTGCAATTTCTTTTTTTGCGCTTAAGGCAAGACTCCAGCACAGTGCAGCATCATTAATGCAAGACATTGTCATGATCACGATGAAAAACCGACGATAAAAAGAATGGAATAATAATATCGCACAATTGTGGAGCACATTTTAACAACTTCCATTCACTGCCAGCAAGCGCAGTGCAGAATAGAATGGAAAGAATGCAATTGTGCATGGTACATGATGAGGGTCACCATAATGATGTGTCATTTTTCTTTCTTGGCTCGTCTTTTACCAAGTGTAAAAACTCCTTTCCTGAGTCGCTCATCATTTTGTGCCTTGTTGAAAACAATGTACTCATGCACGAAATACAAACCGGCTTGGCTCATCCGCTAACCTAACCTTACTTTCGAGTTTGAGTTCTTATTCTGCACACATACTCAACGCACTCACATAAACTTCGTCGGCTAATTCTATCTGACTCGACGGAATACAGTTAAGCAACTTAGACCCACTCTTGGTCCATTCACTGGGAAGCTGAAGCTATTAGCTCGACTTTTATGGTACACATGTACATGTAGAAGAATTCTATTAAGAAGACTTAACAAGGTCGGAGCAAAGCGAACCAGATGGTCTCTTTTTCTTAATAAGAGGTTTAAGGGGACATGAAAACGACACGACAAATCAACTCTCACCATGCGATTGCTGCTGGCATTATTGCGTGGAATTCAGTAATAGAGATAGAGCGAAGTAAGAAACTTACTCTCATACGCTCGTACGCTGGTCCAAGTTTAGCTTTTATCTCCATCTCAAAAAAGAAGCACACGAACTTCGCATGGCACGGTGCATCGTGGAAAGTTACTGGCGAAAGATCTATAAAAAACTGTTCACCCCTTTGGCAATCTCTCTTGCACTCTTGTTATTACTCCATTGTGACTATGCAATGACGATGGCAATGGCAATGCACTTCGGCTGACGACTGACTACACAGTTCCCACTCTCATTTGATATTGCATTTTATGCCCATGCCCATGCAGTGCAGTAGCCTTTGCCGTGCCCGTGCTCACAAGGTTCCATACCACCACCACGCCGCTTCCATTGCTTTCTTCAGCAATTCAGCAGCAAGCAATCTCGTTTTACTTTACAATAATATAATTTTTATACGCATAAAAAAGTCCATTAAGAGCCGCGACGCGAGACGCTAAGCGAACGAACGAACCGTCGAGTCATGAAATTCAAATAACAATTCATATTACGAAAACATAACTGCGAAAAAGTACAAACTACGAGAAAAATTTGTCATTGAGTTGCACGATTGCAAGAAAATGGTAGGCAGGAATGAGAGAAAATCCTGACTGACTTCAGAAGAGATGCTTCATGCGTACACGGCAAAATCTGTACACTGCACACGTTCGGCTCAAGTTTGACTGAAACTGAAGTTGATGGCCAGCCGTGTACCACGCGTGAGCGTGAACAGTGACTACGACTACAAAACTTCCATTTCAAAGGAAGGATCATCATAAAGTTGACGTAATGACCTAACAATCTCCTTAATTCCAAGCATAGCAGTTGGTTCGCTGTCTTAATGAATTAGGCCTGCACTGCACGACTGTACTGTCTCTTGTGGAGGAGTCCGTCTGGTCTATTGAGTGACAGGATATTACCCAGCAAGACTGCTGCTGCTTACGTACCGCACACAACACTGCAGCTGCATGAGAAGAGTATTTCGCCTGCGATGTGATCATTTAATGATTCAACAACATTAAAATCCCATCGTTGCCTTTTTATGAGCTTTTGTTTTGGGCGTGTTTCTATTATGCGTTGCTCGTCTTTCAGAGAACGGGCTAAATTGACAACTCAGGCGTTACACATAAAATAAAATCCATCAACTGGATGACGAAGCTCTTCTTCGCCCATCTCCGGCCTGACCGGAGTTGCTCAGCCGTTCAACCCGAGCTATTCATTGCGAGCGCATTGCCATCCATAAACCCAGCGTTACTCTAAATACGAAAGATTCAAGCATTGGCTTGCCATTGCATGCCTTTACGGGGAACTGTAAAATTCGCTTCGACGCTCGCCTTTCGCTTTTGTGTAAAGGTTACAAAAGTCGCGAAAATAAGATAAAACATGATCTCCAATGTTGGGCTGGCTACGCGCAGCGGCGCAACGGATCGCGTACTGCATAATGCATGTTTTCACTCAATCTTCGGGATCATTCATTCAGGCTTTCAATATTTTTATGCAGATTTCACAGTTCACGTACGTCGTATCCGCATGGCGTACGGAAGATGTGAAGAAAGGATGCGGGAATGATATATTGTTGTTGTCGAATAAAGCACCGTTGTGAGGAACTTTGTCGATAAGGAAAACAGCAATAGCGAAATAGGAAAGCCAAATGTAGCGTGCCGCGTGCCCGTTACATACCGGCACACGCACAATGCGCACACACAAAGACGTAAGAATTTTCATTGTCAAGGGTACTATGGGGCTTTGGCAAGCTGCAGCAGCCGAAATGCAACCTGGCTGCAGAGTGCAAGTAAATGCAGTGCAGCAGGAGAAAGCGTACGCAGCGCATACGAATGAGTTTCCAGCTTCCAGTTCTTTCAACCCGACTGTCTAGAGCCAAAACCCACACCCAGACACATACGGACTTTCCAGACAATACTTTACTACGTTCCTGACGAAGCAAACCACCGCGGTCGGGGTTTCGATGGAAAGTGGGGCTCGGCTCGTCGGGTGAAGCGGTTCTTGCTGCCGCGCTGCAGCTGTGCCCGTGAAAAGATAATCAAGTGCATGTGCGGAAGGGAGGAAGGGGATGATGGCATGGCTCTTCCAGCCTGGAACCTTCTGTTCTACTCTGTATCACTGTCACATGGCGATTCTCGCCCACCACATTATTCTAGGCTGGAACCGGCAAGTTACCGAAACTACCCTTCGCCAGAGACCCGAATGCGATGCAAGCCAGCTCAAACTCGCGCTACGCCCGCACACCAGTGGATTGTAATCCAGCAGCCTATCATGCTATCATCGTGCACCAGGAAGAAACTCCGTCTTAATGCAGGGAGACATGTTCGTACCGTATTATGTGTCTTTTTCATGGTGTCTTTTACTTATTTCTCCAGAGGTTTTGTCCCATCCCGATTTCCTTTCTATTCTATTCTTTAAGTAAAGTCAATTCATTGTGTACGGCAAAAGCATGGGACAGCGATCTATTCAGTTGCCAGACTAGCGACTAGTGTAGCATAATGAAATGAGATTGGATTCGATATACAAGGCGACTCCGCTTTTGCTTTTGCTATTTTCTTTTCCTCTCTATTTCGCCAAGCCAAAACAATTCACGGCGGCAGCAAAAACTTCAAAGAAGCAGCAAATCTCACGTCAAGTAGCAGAAATAGAATTTCCACGCACTGCACTTGAAATTCCAATAGAAATAGGAACGCAAATAGGAAATACTTGCTCTCAAATTCTCGCACGAGATGAAAACATTCCAACAGCGGGACAAGGTGACAAAATTATACATGCGCTGTACAACGAACGCATGGGAGAGAAAGGCAATTGTATTATTGCCTTTCTCTCCCAACATCAGCAAAGATGAGGAGGGTGACAAAACTGTACAAGATCAATAATAGCACATAAGCGGCCAAGTGCGGGTACATTTCCTCCAGACCAGCTCCTCCTGGCCCTGGTGCGTGAGTATCAAAATCTGAATACTGAACTTTTGCGAAAAAGTATTCCGTATGTATTTTGGAAATATATTACAGCTGTCTATTCAAAAGAAATATGCGTTTACTCCACAACCCATTTATTATAATAAGAAAGCGAATATGAACTGCGCTCTCGCGTATGTTTGTGTGTGCATGCATTATTCTCGGTTTCGAACCCGGCCTGGCCTGGACTGCAACAGTGACTGAGCGACTGAGCTTACGCAACTGCGATGGAAATGTGCAGTACTCGAAAACGAGCTCGGGTGTCATTTCCTAGCAATATTTTACTTTTCTCGCCAGCTTCCTGCTGCTGTTGCTTCATCGCATCCTCGTGGCCGTGGTTTGTGATTGTTGGGTTAGACCACGGCCAGGCCAGATGCGATGCTGGTCTTGCTCGTTTACAAATGCAGGCAACGAAATATGTGAGACTAAAAATTGAAGGCAAGAGATAAGATATAATATTATACGCTATTATTTCACACTAGGAGAAAAAGCTGGCAAAAACCACTTTTTGTGGAATTGTGCTCATCTTCCTCTTTGCTCCATCAGATCACTGCATTCAGCGTTCAGCACTCCCTACTCTACTTCCACTCCTATTTTTCTCTTGAGTAAAGACAGAGGAAAACGAGCAGAGTAAATTATGGATGAAATAAAAGTTTTTGAAAAGACCATATGTAACAATAACATAACTTATTCACAATAGCAATCGGAGCTGAGCTGAGGAGATAACTCGAACTTCGTAAATGGAGAGGAGAGATTTGAATAAATACACATTATTCTACTCTCTTCAGTTTTTTAATTATTTGATCGTTTTTTTCGCCTCTCTTGCACTCATCACTGGTGTCATTCAATTCAGGGCATTTTTCTGAATCGATCGGTATGTGACAGTGGCTAGTCCCACCGTGTTTTTCAGTGATTTTCGACATTGGAAGTTTTCGTGCTTCTCTCCCTTGGCTGCTCGTTCGTGTACTGCACTGGCCGTCCACACGTCGTCGGTGCGAAATATCACCCGACTCACCAGGTCCGTCGGCTCTGTACTCCACTGCCTACCACTGGATGTCCACGCCGCAGCAGTGACACTAGTGCTTGTAGGGGGTGCGAAGTCACCCAGAACCCGATGGCTGCCTGCGGCCAATGGCCCCGATACAAGCACTTGCCATTGGTACCAACCACCACCACCAAAGGTTTTGGTGACTTTTAGCCAGTTTTAGTTTTTTAATCTTTTATTCATCTTTTAACATGGCCACCGTCGCCTTCCGCCAATAGGTCTCCCGTCACCTGCACCTGCGTGAAGATGCCCTGCTCCTCAAATCGGAGCTGGTCCAACGCTACGAGGAGGCAATGGTTGCGGCTGGCATCCCACCCGTCAACAATGCGGACCTGGGGAAGCTGGCCAAGGCAGAACTTAATCCGACTGGGGAGCGGATCGAGTAGGTGAGGAGGGGAACGCGGGATGCGGTCCGCCACTTCTACTTGGGGATTACGTGGTCACTCTCGCCACGCCGCCGCCAACGAGATCATTTATCGGGCTCTGCGTTCCGCCGGCGTCCCTAACCGCAAGGAGCCGCCTGGACTGTCCCGTCCGGATGAACTGACGCTCGTCCCTTGGAAGGAGCGGTCCGTGGTGTAGGATTTCACTTGCTGCGACACTTTCGCCCCCTCCCATCCAGTTTGTACCCGTTGCTGTGGAGATAACTGATGTGTGGGACTCAGGGTTTCTGCTTCGTCAGGGAGGTCGGCGTTCGGGTCGGGGCCATGGCGGGGGAGCGGAGGGCCCCTGCCTACATTTTTCAGCGCCTTTCTCTCGCCGTACGGCAACGTGGCGTCGGTGCTGGGGACGCTATCGCGTGGGGAGCGGTTGGATGAGATCCTGCTGCTGTGATAATCCTCGTCCACGTCTTTTCGTCATTTTAGCTTTTATTTTATAGGTTAGCCTAATATGAGTAGATTTGACCAAGTCAACGTATAGTTAGAACTAGAATATCGTATCTATTTTTTATCCGAACGATGCCAAAAAGTATTTATCTTGCATTAAAGCAACACAAAAGACTTCGTTAATGCTTTCTTCGTGTACTGCCAGGACACGAACGAGAGCGTCGTATCCGAAAATTATATTTCAATGCCAAACTAGTGCTAATAAAGAATATACTACAGTACAGTGCGCAGAACCAGAATGTCAGCGCAGATGTCCCGTCACACACACGCATCGTAACAGTCAATTTTGCGTCAAAATCTGTTTACAGCATCTGCAAAAATTTAATAACCTTGGCTGGTACTAATCTCCAAGTTTCTGGCCCGCGCCCGAAAAAAAGTTTGCACATTACAAAAGAAACAGCCAGGCCAGTCAGCCAGCAGAGCCAGACACGAAAACCCGATATTCTGCGAACAGCAACGGGAAAGGGGAAGGACTGTTTTGAAGAGGCAAGGACAACATGTTCACTTATTTATGACTTCACTTCGACGACTTCGACTTCTCTCCGTCTCAGAGATAATTATCGGAACCAAGAGCAAAAGAAATGCCATTTTTCCATTTGCTCATTACTCTTCAATTTCAGGACTCAAGAACTCTTAACTCTTCCACAACTCGTCCTCGTCCAACTTCTTCGTCTTTCAGTAGGAATTCCAGAAACGTAGTTCAGTTGGCAGAAAATTCAAGTTCAAGTTCTCCCTTCCATTACACAGTTTGGCTGCATGGGATTGTCAATATGAGCCGAAATTCCTCAGAAGGGTGAACGACGGACGAAGCACGACGTGTCGAATGCTGATAGTGATGCGTAAAAGACGAATGCGCTTAAACGGGGCTAAATCTATTGAAGATACCATAGATCAATACACCCAAAGCAAATGCTTTAAAACAGAAAAATTCCATTTTAAACTTTCGAAAGAGGATAATGCGTAATACCGTAATAGAGTAGCAGCAGCAAGGGAAGATGCGAACTGAGCACGGGAATTGGAAAGTGCGTGTAAAGTGTAAATCTTGTACTGCTACCGCGTCCCGCGTTACTTCTCATCATCTCCAGCACTTTGAAGTCGGAGTGTAAATTCTTGTGACAGTTTTTTCAGTGTCGATTCTACCCCTACTCATCATTTCGCTTCATTTTCCATTCTCTGTCATATCTTCCAGTCTCAAATCTTCCAACATTTGATATTGGCAAGATACGATGCGAAGAAAAGAGACGACTGTCTTTTCTAACTGACGAGACTACTGAAGCTTAAGGAGCTAAGCGCCGACACTTCAACATTCAACCAGTTTTGCCTGCCACGCCATGCCGTCTCATACAAACATTTCAACTCATCGCAGGAGACGTGGAGTTTGACATCTTTTGGTCTATCGTCAATCTCTCAGGAAAAGGGAAAACAAGAACCAGACACCAAGATTAAAGTTTTACACGAAATATTAAAAGGAAGAAATGAGAAAAATTTCCCAAGTGAGAAGAATATTTGTTATGCGTCGAAGGATATTGTTGGAGCGAGAAATAAAAATATGGAAAGAATACATAAAAGAATTTTTAACAACTGAATCTTGTTTCTTGTGCACGTTGAAAATCTTAGTATTTGTGCGCTTGCATGTTGTAATCGAATTATGCCACGCATTTTCTTCGCACTCTCATGCCGTATCTTCCAAAGAAAGGGGATGGCAATGGAATTTTACCGGAAATTAATCATTGATTACAATTGTAAAAGGATTTATGTCAATTCCAAAAGTTACATCTTACTCATCAGGCAGGTTCAGGTCATGAGAAAGTCTGGATAATGGGACACTGAGGTCTAGCTTTGGATTAAGTTTCTAAGAGAGGGTAGCTCGTTTCGAGACAGATAAAGACATTAAGATAAAGTTCAAGGCAGCAGACTGCAGACGCACGCATCAAAAATGTGGTTGCCGTTGCCACTTTTTGACTTCACTTGATACCATTGTCATAACATGTTCAACCATAAGCGTCGTACTCGTACATGTCCAATGATGAGATGACACTGGCGACGTACAAAATATCAAGAATGAAATATTAATTGTTCCGTCAGCTTTGTATTACGTTAATGTAAACATTTAGCATTCAATTTTCGTGGTAATCTTATCTGAACATTCACAAGTCGAGTCAGAGAACCGGGACAAGTAACGCATAAAATCAGACTACTTACACAACTCGGCTCGCTGTGTAAATATGCGACATCATCTTTCCCATGTCATCATCATTTTCTGTCAAACCTAATTTTAATGGACAATTATAATGGTGCGATCTCAAGTTTCCATGAAAAAGCTACTTGAGCTAACCAACAACTTGGACCAAGTGCAGTGCCTAGTTACGGTTATCAGTGCATTTATAATTCTCGTGGTGCTGTCGTTTTACTCTTGCCTAATGTCTCATATTGTCTTGCTTCTTGAGAATTTATTTTAGTCGTCGGGTTAGCTAACCATTCGTCACACCGAAAATTACCAGTCATTTCAAGAATACTGCTAAAAATATTTCAGTCTAACTCTTTCTATCAGCAGCCCCTTAAGTACAGGAAGTACTTTAAGATCATGCCCTGGAACAAATTGTAATGTGCGCGTGAGCCCATTCTTGGTACATGTTCGATCGAAGGGCTTGAGAAAGTAAGACTTTAAAACTTGAATGACCTTTTCCCTTCAAACTTGGCTCCAAGCATTTTGCCCTGCTGTTGTGTGGTATTTATTCCTGGCTAAAATAAATATCACGTCCGTTTCCCTTATCTTTGAAATTATTACTTTATTGCCATTAGTCACTCCCAAATTATAAAAGACCAATTTCAGTGGATTTCTGGGGCACAGTGCAATGCAGGAGGGTTTCATGTAGCGTGACTTTGAAGTGCATTAGTAGATTAGAGGAGAAAAGGCTAAGCAGTAAAATAAATAATCTAGTCGAGATACACTGAAATGAATTACCCGCCCGACAAATAACTTTAAGACATAATCACAATTTCACAATCGTGGAAACCCACAAAAAGTCATTGGTCGTACTGCGCCATAAATCTTGACAAGGGACTTTGTGCCAAAGCTGAGGCCTTGAAGTGAGGATAAATGGGATCAGCTTAGTTTAATATTTCCTTCAGATAATTATTCATTTAGCTCTGCTTGGGTCCAAATTCCAAAAGTGGTGAAACCATGGCCAGGCTGGGCAAATTCAGTACAATAGCTTGTAATGGGCCAGCAAAGTTTCAGACAGAAAAGGAAAAATAATTACCTAAAAGTTCTCCTGTGCGCACAATAGAGTGGATTTCTCATGGGATTCGCAATTCTATAGAAATTCAATCCTTGTGAGCCGTGTCGGCTCTTGCTGCTCATACCAAGCGTGCCTGCTAACCAGCCAAACTTACACCACGCGCTGCTGCTGCGTTTGTACAGTAAATCAATTCATTTCAATCGGCTCATGTTCAGATTTGGCAAACGTCACTAATTTAAAACAATCAAATCAAATTGAAAACCTTCACTCGTGTGCCCAAGGGGTTGGAATGAATTCAATGTTGTGCGCGAGGTAGTGAACAGAAAGAAGAGCGTAGCACCCTTCTCTCGAAATCAATGATAAGAATAACAAAAGGCTCTCATTTGCTCATTCATGGCTTGGCTGAAAATTGAATAACGTGAAGGGTATTTTTCTGCACAAACACAGACACGGACACCGGCACAAATGCCAATTGTTTGTTCTTGCGGCCTCAGTCGTGTTTGTAACAAACCTGAACCACATTCGACATCGCCATTCATCATAATGGCACATCATCAAGCAATATTTGCATACGCCAGCCATAATTAATAATTTCTGTCCAAGCCAAGTAAACTTTCCCAAGTGTGCATGAATAAAATATGCGAGTATGATGATTGCTTGCAAGTGAATAAGCAAACGGTGAACGCGTACCGTATCGCAATACGATATACGATACACTCGTTTCTGGAAACTTATGAAGCCGTTTCCTTCGTGCGTAATTATTTCAACCCTCTTGTCAACCCATGCCAGCACGGTCAGCACCACGTCACTTTTCCCCACATGCATGCGATACAAGTAATAAGTATCAGTTGACATACAACAATGACATTAGGGGAGAGAAAAGTAAGATTAGTCACTGCATTGTAGAGTATTAAATAAATTTTAGAATTGCATGCAAGGCAATGATAACACTCCTTGTGGTGTAGCTGATGAGTTGAAGTTGACGTAATAGTACAACAACGCATTGTTCTCGTTCGAATCTCGTAGCTGCTCTGGCATTGCCATTGCCACTGCCAAGTCTATTAGTTTAAGCTACATTACGAGGTTCGAGTATGAGTGGGGAAAATAATGGAATTACTATTTAACTTGACATGCTCATCCGTACACGATTATAACGATGTGATGATGAGTAAAGCAGTAAAGAAGTGTTTATTTTATTGTAATCAAAATCTCAGTACCAGTAATTGTCATCTTCCAAAACCAGTATTTGGCATTGGCACTGTCTAACTGTTATGAATTATTTGCTTTAGATTGGAGAAGCCAAGGGCTGACATTTCATCCTCGTCTCCAGCCCAAAACAAAAAACACGCCAGAAAACAACAATAGCGCCTGTTGAATTTGGGGCATTCAATAATCCTCCCAAGCAGCGAGCCAACGAGACTCTCGCAAGGCAGTGCCAGTCCTCATTTTCCTGACAAGCAATGTTAACGTAGCTCCATAAAATGAAGCCGTTCAAAGTTCTACATGGAAAAATTGACATACGAGCCACGGACTGGGACTGACTAGTTTCACTCAAACCGCAAGGGCTGCCATCAAAAATGCATCTTACAACTTTTCCTGTAACGAGTAGTAAGGCATTGTAAATCCAGTTGCCTCGTTAATTCTACTACGCCATTGGAATTGTAGATCAGAACAGGTTATACCACACATAAAAATGTCAAAAAATATTATTTAAGGTTTCTGTCTAGCAGGAGTCCCTTTCCATTCTTGTTTAAGGGTCAAGGCAATAATATAAAGAAGAATGCAGAACAGAAGAATTCTTTCACGAGCTTCTGTGAATCTTGAAGGTTACGGCACAAACCAGCTTAAATTTCCGTCCCCCACAAACATGAAATCATGGATGAATTCCTTCCTTGTCTGCCTTTTCAGTTTTCGGGCTATCTCTCGGTTTCTTTTTTCAAGATCATCCTATTAAAAATGAGCGCAGCGGAGAACCCATTTCAAATCTCGGTACTGCTCTTCTTTCCTCAAATCCACAAGAAGCTTGTCAAAAACACCATCACCACAGCGCAGCGGTTGCAAGGAGTCAAGAAGCAGAAAAGTGCACGCACTCCCGACCAGCGAAAATTGAGGGAGCATGATTTCTCATTTTTACATGAAAATGGTTCTAAAATTAAGGTAATATTATTAAGCAACGAACACAAGATGTGGAGGAGTCATTTGGTTCTCTGCTGAGGTAAACGGCCTGGCCCGAGGGCGCTCTTTGCAAAAACGTACAAAAAATCAGACTATGGAAGCCCTTTTGTATTCGGCTGAAGAAAATTACAATGTTTCTTCTTCTAGCGTTGATGCTACTTTTTGTGTACCGAAATCAGAGAAGACCATGGCGAAGGCGATGAAGAAGATGAAGACGAGAAGGAGGAGAGGAGAGACGATACCTTCAAGAATATTAACCCAAAACCCACCTTGTTTGGAGGTGCGCGTAAGCTTCGGCTCGTAATAATACGTACAAACTGAATATAAAATTTTATGTTGAACAAAGTTTCGTCGAGTCGTTGAGTTTCAGTTAAGGCATATTACACCGAGAATAAAAGCGCAGAACCGTAACGGATAAAGTATAATAAAAGCGCGATGCGCGAGTCAAGCCAAACCAAGTCGGACAACAACACCTGAAGAAAAGTATCGTATCGTATTTTATACGTGTAATATTATATAATGTTATTGCACACACAACAATGCCCTTGCACTTCTCTTCTGCGTGCGTGCATCTGCAACAACTCCTTTGACTTTAGTTGCTTACCAGCCAGAAGCCGTTGGCTTTTCCCTAATGCGTTTTCCACAGGGCACAAGGAGCTCGACGAAGACACACGAAACCAATTTCAGGTGTTCTTATTATGTCTCTCATGAGAAAATATGATCTTTTACTCGGAAACTGTCTCGAACAATGCAATTCGTGTAGTACCGAGCCAAGATTTGAACTTGAACATGAAAATCTTTCTTTTGTTATTTTTGTTCGGGTTCCTGCTGTCTGAAGTGCGTAATTCCAAGACTCTAAACCCTGTCACATTCAAGACTCATAACGGAACGACACACCATACACCTACAAGCGAGTCGCACCACCATAGGATAAAATAGTTTTGCTTTTGCAGTCCTGAAGTTTTATTCAGCCATCGAGAATGCTTTACAAACACGTAAGAATGCTTGAATATTTTAGAGACAAAAGGTCCTTTGTATTTTTTCTCAGCCAAATGACTTTCATTCAGACACATTTTTGCAATAAAAATGCAGAATTCAAATTTCTATTGATTTCGCACACATAAACAGGAAAGAAATGCGAAATATCAATCATAAGTCGTAAAACGGAGACAGGCGAGCTTTTATCTTTCAATTTGGCTTCGCATTCCGAAATACCAAAACTGGCTTCTTTCTATCAACATTAAAATTTCGAATGCGTAAACAAATGTCAATTCGATCCATGATACCCAACATTTCCTGGTATGATTCTTCAAATACTGCGTGCTTGTTTGGTGCTGCTACCGCACGTGCTGTAATTTTGCAAAATTCACTTTCTTCGTTCACGGCACACATTAAGAAAAACACAAGACAAACGCTCCGTTCGTTTAGAGATCAAATATTTATGATCTCATTCGTTTTTATGATAAATCTTCCAATGACTCATGCAAAGTGTGAGTGTGCAACACCAGTGCCAGTTTGGGCTAATGTATTCAAATGTCACACTAGTGGTGTTTCCTTCAGTTAGGAAGCACGTAAATTTAAGCAGTAAAAGTCCAAGGCCTTACTAAAGCATGGTCATAAAGCTGAAATCAGCGACACGCACAAAGAAATTTAATAATCCTCAAACTTCGTGTGTTCTGCTCTTGCAGAGTACGCCGAGTTGAAAGCATTGCCATTGAGAAAACTGAAGAGACAGAATAACCACGAACATTACAGCAATGAAACTCAATTTGTGTAATTTTATTTTCAGGTCAATTGTGTCGACCGGAGGGCATGACTGAAGAATAAAAATTTAACCACAACAGGACTGAATTTTAGTGCTCGTAAATAAATCTTAGCGAATTACTTTTTGCGAAACTTCACCCGGCCCAAACCGCAGAACACACAGGCGTCGAGACAGAACACTAATGCGAAAGGTAAATAATTTCAATTAGTAAAATTAAATTGGAGTTGGCATTTACGATCATGCCGATGCCCATTTCGAGTAATTTTGCGAGACACGTACAAAAGTTTAGATGCCACTACATGCCAGCTAATGCTGGGGAGAAAGTTGCAATGTACTTGCTACGGTGTCCGAGCCGGAATTAGCACCGTTCATTATTTTTTGCCACTGCCATAAATTTCCATCCTTCCGCGCCCACGAAGCCCATGTGGTCTCAACTCCCAAGAAGACTTATGACCGGCCTACCTAACCCTCCCGCTATTCGACTACTCAACTCCCTCACACTTTCACTGTACCACTTTTTCGGTCGGCCGTGGTCTGAAAGTCTCCGTGAATTTCCTCATTTCCTTCCTTCCCTCAATTATTACGGCAATCATGAATCATACCTTATTTACAGTGCGTGTCTCTGTTAATGCATCGTATATTTGTATGCTTTGCCTTCACTTTACTGTTTCCTTGCTACTTTTCCGTGGCGTGGCGTGTCGTGTAAGCGTACTCTATGAGATGGCATGGGCGAGACTGAGAATGAGGCTATGATGGGGCTTATCTGCTTATGTGTTTTAAATTCACTACTGTGATTCGACCGATCGGCCGCCAAATTCCCTACCCGAACATGCGGGGTAACAAAATGATACGTCTGCTACGTATGAAATGCATGCACGACAGTGAAAACCACTTTTATTAGATTAAGGGTGGAAGTTGCAGTGCAGTGCAGAGTGCAATAGCTTTCAATGCAATTCCATGCCGTACCGTACCGAAGTAACATAGCAATATCGTGCTTGCAATAACAACTGCAGGCAGCCTCATCGATTTCCTCGGAAATTCGCCGTGTGACTAATCGTAAGAACCCTCTACATCATCATCATCTTTTAGAAGAGCTTAGCTCCTTTCTCCAGCCCTTGTCGCATTCTCCGGCCGGAGAATGACTTTCTCCCTATTTCCGCAACCCGTCTCTTTTATTTTGCCATCCTATCACTGCTACAGTCTTTTTGAGCACTAAAAGAAGGAGAACGTAAAAAAAAACATTTCAAAGTGCGTAACTTTTAAATTTCACTTCAAGTTTAGTTTAGCGAGTCGGTAAGTTCTCATTCTTAAACTCCATAAATCCATACTATGGGAGACCATGAGCTGTCGCATCTGTATTGTGTTTTGATAACGATTTATGCAATCGAATTTTCAAGTGTTGATGGTTTTATGACTTTATATTCGCTCACTTTCCCTTTCCGTGCATTTCAGTCGAGATTTCTTCCGCTCCAGCCGAATATAAATTCAAGCGTGAGTATTAATTTGAAAATTCCACGCGTGCATGAAATTCGCTTAAACTCAAGATGACAACAGACGAGATGCATGACAATCGTCAGCAAGTGAAGCATTCATCATTTTTATTTCGCACTCAAGAATATTTACTCAATCTTTCTCTCTCTCAATGCCACGTCGTGCCATATGAGACGAATGCCTTCGTGTTCCATGCGGGCCGGACGGCGGAATAACCCGATACGAGACATGATAACTGACGGGTGCTATAGACACTGTGTGGCTGGCTTGTGGCGACTCATTGTTCTCTCCAAATAATCTTGTCTATTCTTCTTTTCATCCTCACTTACTCTGAACTCCGCTGCGTAGTCATTACAAGTATGACATTCACATCTCACCAAGTGTGGCTACTCTACAATGAACAACAAGAGTTTTAACGCGAGATCTCCTCTCCCGGTCTGACTACTTCACTTCAGCTTGCACAAGACAAAACTAATAACACGAATAATAAATTCTACCAACAACAGCGTGGATGATGCGCGGAGAGAAATAAAAATTACTACAATTTAATAGATGAATGAATGTATTCTTTTCTTTCTCCGCTGCTCGTGGATGAAATAAGAATTACTGTTCCCTCTTTCATCTCGTCAAACATAAACCATCCATCACGCTCAAGTTCGCATCACTTGACTAAATCACAGAGACAAGTGCAGCTGCATGCTGCTAGGGCCGTGATACCACATAGGGTCTGGAACAAATGTCCAAGAGAGATTTTGCCACCAGCATGCACATCACTGCGATAAGTGACTAACAATTCATTACAATGTGACGACCAGAACTTTAAAAGTTCCGCTTATTCCAGACTGATTGCCTGTCTTATCATTAAACGAATACTTAAGCCTAAAGCTAAGGCACAATCAATCTCCAGTTCATTTACACGCCCATCGGGTAGATTTCTTCCTGCCTTTTTGTTTTGATAGTCTTCGACGAGTCGCGTTATGGGCCACACTAAATGTTAATGAAAACGGTCAATGCCAATGTTTACAAACAGATAAATACTTCTTATTACATACCGTTCATGACTTCTCGACTTGTGAAGCAATTATAGGGGTATTACATTTCAAACATGGCTGCGGTAAGCTATTAAATGTTCGAATTAATTGTGTAAACATGGTTTGGACCGTTGCTGACATGGCACGGCGGCTCGCGTGACTGGTACGCATTTTGCATAAACGTTGGCTGCTTGCTACGTGCTACCTACCCCATGCCGCCATGAGTCATGACCGGCTAAACTCCTTTGACCAATTGATTATGTATACTTCCATATCGTAAATCTGAACACAAGTCATTCATTAGCACGCTTGAAACTTGATTGTAACTGTGACTGAGAGTGTCGAGAGTCCACTACGCACTATTCTAAAGTTCAGCCTCATAACCCTTCCACTTGTAGTGCAGTGCGTGCGGGGCATGAGGTCATAAAGTCAAAGGTTTATCAACGTGATTTGGTTTAGTGCGGTGCTTGAAGACCATTAGTCATAATTGTCATTGATGAACTTCATTCGTCAAAAATGTCATCTTTCACTCAACCCTTCCTCGTATTCTTGTGCGATACATGCTTAACACATTAAAAAGTCACACTAATCTCCGTCTGCCATCAATTTATATTAAATGAGTGTATGAATAACTTAATTAATCCCTGCATTCCTTTCGTTTCACTCATAATCACTATCGCACATTCAACTTCAACCTTCGCCTTACATGCACGCACAGAAATTTCTGACTGGGGACTAGCGACGAGTGATCGCTCGCGACGAGGCAACTCAAAAGACAGACGCAGACGCAATAAAACCACTTGATAAAATGAAATGCAATCACTCGGCCCCTATGCATCCATTCAAATGCCTCGCGCGTTGTAAATTGGGTGGGAAATTAAGTTAAAGGCTCAGAGTCACCAGCCACTTCAGAATTTGCAGGGCAGACGACTAACGGCTTTGTAGAAATTGTGATGTGATTAATCATAGAATGATGAAACTCCAGTGATTGAGTCTTGAATCGAAACTACCCAAGCCTCATCTCTATTTCTCGTTCGCAGTCACGTCAGATCGTTTGATGAAGAGGATGACGAAAATTGAATATTTCCGTCCGCTTTCATAAAAAAACTTCTCACAAACAAAGTTGGACGTTTGTTGCTTACACTTACACCCAGTTTAGCAAACAATTTGTTCCAGTTGAATATTGACCCTAAGGCAAGCTTGAGGATGTGCCGCCAAGCGTTGACTCACAAGATAATGACACCTCATGCTTGCTTAGTCAGACTACCACAGATTAGACGTATAAACTCGCTTTTTAAATTGAAACAACCTATTTAGCTTGGCAAATTTTGGTCAATCCCATTCATTCTCAAACGCTAATTAGGTTAATTAAAGCCTGTGCAAGGGACGGATATGTGGACTTGCAACCAAATTCGAAAGTTCCATCGTGATTCCGGGTTCCAAAGCTACCATCCTTGTGACAATTTAACAATTTACAACAACTGTGAGCAAGATGTAGGCGCTCGTACGATCAAATTTAGCCCGAAGTCATTGTCGTACTTAAGTTAACCATACGGCTTTTGTTCTCTCGTACGTGCAACCTCTTCTTGGTGCTATTTTGTGAATCTTACAAAAATTGCATCAACCCAAAATTGCTGTTATAACTTGAATTGAAAACAACACTAATGGGCCCACGAGCTTGCCTGTCGCTGAAGTTCATGGTCTTCTTTCGTTTAATAAATTACGCCCGTATGCTCGAGATCGAGAATGCTTTTTTAATCTACATGAAGTATGGGATGGATGCAGATAAATCCATTCTCTGGTGTATGGCATAGTTTAAACGAGTGCAAATGAGGTCTGGCCTGGTGTCCAGAGCAGGCGAGCAGTGTACCAGACCAGAAACTCATCTCATCAATAAACAAGTGACACCAAAAATTCATTCGGCTAATGGGCCTTATGTGAATGTGATTGGACTGAGAAAACAAACTTTGTCGTTCATTGCATGCATCGAGACCGTGATCGTGATCATGAGCGTCCATTTGTGTTTCCTTCATTTACTCTTCCTTCCATGCTCAAACTCGCCGCTCACGTACGATTTTCGTATGGCTAAGCGAGAATTAGGAAAATACGTCCCCGTGTCGCAGTCGAGTAGATTCCGGAGTAGAAAACAAGACGGGGTTCAATCCTACCAAATGAATCATTAGACAAGAACAAGATACATGACCATGACTCTGACTCGGATGAAACGGAAAGGAAGATGAGCCTACCTATTTCAACTTTTGTCTGAGTTCAAGGCAAAGGCAAATTAAATCTATCGTCTGCACTTTAGGGAAAACGACTGAACAAAGTTGGCGGCGCGGCGTCTCTTTACGGGAGGAAAGATATATTTCCCCTGCTTTTGACAGAGATAGCAAACTCCTCAGTTTATTTGCAAAAGAAAGCACAATCCGAAGTAATTTGTCTTTCTTGCAATGCAAGGCATGGTGGTCATTTTGCTGCGCCAGAGACAGAGCATAAAAGAATAATAGAAGTCATGGTGAGTTGTGAGATTCATTCCTATATTACACGTCCCATTTGTATACAGGTCGCTGTGCTGTATGCATCGCTGTTGCTGGGTCTTGTTGCCGTATTTGCTCAGAGTCTGACTCATTTCATTTTTATGGTAAAATCGAAGGAAGATCGATGAGTCATAACGGAGTAATTTCGCACAGGCTTGGTCGGGACGAGTAAGTCGAGAGGGGTAGTTTGGTGATGCTCTGCGTATTTCTCATTTGTTCGCCGTCTTCCTATTGTTTCCGTGCTCATCGTTCACATAATATTCCGCGAGTCAGCCAGCCAGTTCCTTTTATTACTATCCTTTTATGTTTCATGAAATGATACCAAAGTCTTTTCGTCCATTTGGACAATTTGGAGAGAGTTTGCCACTCCACTTTTGAATCTATTTCGGTGACCCAGACATTTTTATTACTCATTCAATATTTGTGCAGTGCACAATGCCGAATGGCCGTAAAATACTACATGGGCTAAATGAAATAAATATTTCGCTTTAATTGGCCATGCCATGAGTTCTATGGATGTCCACAATAAAATTCAGATGGATGGGCTTTGCATTGCATGCATACTGCAAGAGGATCAATCATAACGGCAACAGCATCATGCAAAAATACGAGATGCATGTTTAATTTCTGCAAAATACTAATGGCTGTGACACTTCTCGAATATGAGCATGCATTTACTCGGAACAAGTGCGTTTTTCTGAATGCGTGGATGGTCTAAACAGTGAATATTTTGGCGAGTGTCATGTTCGATACCTCAGTCTCCAACTACAGAACTTCAATTACGCCAACAACACGGCTTGCATACACGCACATTGCATTGCAGTAATTTCAAAATGGTTGACGGCCGACTCGAAACGAAGAAATGGAACGAGCTGCCAGCCACAATAAGTGCCGTACGCACTGCGCCTACTTTTGTCCGTTACACGTACTTCAGCATCAGTGTCTGTGTTTACATAAATTAATTTAACGTCTTTTCTAGTGATTGAGTTCACACACATGCCAGCACAGTACAAAAGTGCTCAATTGCCGTGCCGATGCCGCGACCACATCCAAAGCCGGCAGAGACATCGAATTGAATGCCTTCACTGTTGGTTTAGGAATCGTACGCAGAGATTCGCTTTTTTTTACACTGTCATTCATCTTCGCACTTGTTTATACAAATAACGTAAAATGTACAGTTATAATTATGATATGCTGCTAGTATGCTGTAAAAGTAACTAATGAATATATGCAAAGAGCGTAAGAATGTCATTCGGAAATTTCTACTGGTTTGCCCCAATACCAATACCCAAATACCAAAACGTGTTTCCGGTCGCCGGCTCTAATACCACAAGTGACAAAATGTATTAAAGTTCTGTGCTCATCGTCATCATCGAATTTAGGAGCGAGTGCACTTGCACTTCACTGCAACATGGTTTTCGGTATGCCTGATTTTCAGAATTGTCACATCACGCACGAAATTGTTCCAAGCATATGTTACGTGCTGCATGGATACAAAACCCATGAGAGTAAACGAGAAACTGAAAAAGGGTTAATTCCATAATTGCTTTAGCCTTCCCTTCTCTTACATTTTAGCCTGATCCAATATTGTTCTTTAATAACAGCCATTTTACAGTTAAAATTACAAGGTACCAGTTCCTCGTGGTCGTTTGCTCATTTCTTTTGAAATCCATTTCAGGCCGTGTTGTCTTTTACGTTACCTTCATGACAGTTTTCTTTCATTTGCTAATGCTTTTGCTATTTTATACCGTCGACCGTCTAGGCTGTTATCTCAGCAGATATTTCTCAACAGCAAATATTACTTATGACTGCAACCCTTTTCGCTTCCTTCCCCTCAGAAACATAATCTTGGTTCCAAAGTTAAATTTCCCCACGACTTGTCTGCTTCCAAGACCCAAGTTGAGCCTCAATATTTCCTTTCAGCATTATCAACCTGTTTAACTTTGCATGACATTTTTCTCCGTTTGGATTTCAGGCCAGTGTCACTTTGAAACTATATAAAAGTGTCATTTCTGTAGGTTGCTTGCAATTGTCCCTGTCTCCTCTCCTCTGGAGCAGAAAACGAAGACATAAGACAAGACACGAACGCCATATCGAACGTGAAGGAAGCCATGCCTTGGCCATCGGTTAGTGCGATTGCCTGCGAAAGCACTGCAGAGTACCGTTGACATTCGACGGTTGTAAATAAGAGCGTTACTTGAGTACTGAGAGTGTTCAATGCTAGGCGAGAATTCAGAGGAATGTTCAGCTTCAGCAGTTTTACCATTCTATTGAAATCACGGAAAGAAAGGAGAACAACAACTGAACACGGCATACACGACACTATTGTAAAAAGAAGGCATAAATAACAAGAATGATGATGATGACAATTATGATAATAAATTATTCTACGACGACACGACAGTGCGACGTTCTTGCTCTTTTGAAAGCGCACACGTCTGCAAGAAAAGAGTACTTGTAGTCAGTCAAGAGTCGAGTCGGAGTTGTGATTGCAAAAGTATTACAATAAAACATAACAAGAGCTAAAGTCAAAATTGCAAATGCGCCATTTATCAAAAATGTACAAATTATGCAAAGCATAAAAATCTGTAATTAGACACTTCTGCTTCGCTTTTGCCTGTTCGCTTGACTCGCTTCTTAAGAAGAAAATATCTTTGGCATGGAATTCCTTCTTCAGAAACGGATTACGTTTTAGCGTGTATTAGTTTGTTAAAAAGACTGGCGACGGAAAAGGATATTCTCAAGTTACATGTCTGTATCATCAAGTCAGCCTTTTGTGCTATGAACTTGCAAGCTACCCTTTCCCATGTCAAAATTCCAGTCATCATGTCATTACTTTACTCTTCTAGGTTGGCACGGTTCTAATTGGTCAGCACCGACACAGACGGACATCAACATGTTGGACATATGAAGATAACAACAATGGAATGTGAGTTGATGCGCAATTAATTTGCGAATAAGTTTTCCATTCCATGTCCAGCTCCAGCTAGGCAGTTAATCATCCAAGTATTTATTGCGTTTTTCCACAACAATGGAACGCCTGACCCTTTTCCCGTTGCCTCATGGCTTTAACTTGAACCTGTGTTAACTTTGCGAACTGCAACCTACAATTACCATCGCGTGTTTGCCAATTAGTACTCTTGAACTTCACTTCGTTGCGTGTTTTGAAATGAATATTATTATTGTACAGCTCAACAAGATGCGATTAAGATGTTCGACAACATAACGCGAATTCTAAACATTAAAGTGTTATTTTACGTCGCGACGAAGATGACATGAGACCGCTTAGCTCATTAGCTGGGTTACGACAAATAAGTCGAGCTGACATTAAATGACAAAGACATAAAGCCAAATTAAATGCCTGAATAAGTCTCTTTATCAATGACACAAACAAGTTTTGAAAACACTGAGTCAAGTCAAGTCAACTTCCTTCCTAGCCTTTGCGCTTGCAAAAAATTGCGTATGTGTCAGAACCGACGCGGCATGGCTGGCATGACACATGAGGAAACTCATAATCTCAAACTCACTTGACATTCCGTTCCACGCACTCGCAGACCCGCAAATACCACGCGAAATGCGCATGTGAAGTGCGGATAAAAATATTTCCACATTGTTTACTGTTTCTCGTCTCTCTCGGTGGTGTTATTGTCGTTTACCAGTCAATGTCCGATTGCAGGCACACCGAGCGCGAGGGCAAGTGTGAGTGCGATATTATGGTCACACGCATTAATAAATATCAAAAATTGAAGGATGTTCATTGTCAACTTTACTATAATGCCAAACAATGACGACCCCATCCCAGAAATGGATGATTGGAGTTGCGAGCATTTAAACCTGCGGCTTTTTGACCGAACCTTATCAAATTGGATACTTGAGCCCATTCAATGCAAAGTGCAATGGGTACGAAGATATTGTGACAAATGTTTGCAATTTCGCGTGAACCGCAGATTCCGATTCCCTTCGAACTCTGAATACAAATACGCATACGAGTATGCAAAGTATTTGCTCATGCTGCGCTGAGAAGTCCGTCCGCTGCCGCAGCGAACGCAGAATCGGTCGGATTCCTTTTGGTCTCGTACGTGGAGTGAAGAATGATTAATATACAGTGTATCAAAACAATTATTTACATAACCCTTGTAATGTGTAATATTTGTGCACAGCTATTTTTTAAATAATAAGCAAATAGCAGACAAGCCAAAGCCAAAGCAATTTGCAATGGTAAAAGCACGGTTGACATTTTCCTGATAAGATGGGGGTAATGCGAATGTGCGAGCGAACGACCAATGCAATGCGAAATGATGACATCCCATTAATGTAAATATTTAAATTAAATGTGAGTGTCCTGTACTCTCGTGTGCGTGTCATGTAATCGTGTTCAATGACTGTTGCATATTCCCAGTGCAACGGTTTCCAGTTGGCAGTGGACATCGTCGTTTTATAAGTTATATAATTTATGTAATTTTCCTTAATGAATTGAGTATGAATATGAAGTTGTAAAATAAATGCTAATTAGATTAGAATCATTTCAAGCATGATGTGTGATGCATCGTTGAATGAAATTCTTGACTTGAGGATATGAGAATTACTCACTGCATGTTCATTACGTAACTGACAATGGTACAGTGACCTCTTCACTTGATGCAACTTTATGCTGATTTCAAACTCCAGCTAGGCTTGTTGTGTTTCTGGTCACAGACATGGCAATTTTTGGCAAAATTGGATTTGGGCTCGAATTCGATGCAGAAATTCACCATCCACCATCGAATACGACGAATACGAATAGTCGAAGAGCAACCCTCATGGACGTATTACAAAAAGTTTCACTTGAGGCGTCGACCGGCGAATTGCACTTTAAGCATCAAATAAGCAGATTTCGAGCTTGCTACGGAGTTTCATGCAAGAAAATGGTCAAAACGATGCAATGCTTACCAAAAGTTGTTTAAAATTCTTTCGAAGTTTGGTTGATGTCCAAGTCTTTAAAATCGCAGTCGCTCCGATTTTTTGCGTGCGGTCACTTTTCGTCGTGTAGCTGAAAGGAAGCACCTTCAGAGATTACAAAATCGAACCAATGTAACTTGTTCGTTAAACAAGTGCAAAATTTCAGATAAAATTGTCGATGTACCTCAACAAAATTAAAAGATCTCAAAAATCGTCGGCGAACGAACGGTGAACTTGAGATGAAAGAAACTGAACAACAGCTAAAAGTTGACTGATGAAAGACCGCGCTATTTCTCTCTCCGCCAAGCTTGGGTGAGTACAAAGAGTGGTTCCTTCCTTCCTTTTCTGTACGAACGAACGATAGAGCAGTTGCAGTGCAACAAAAAGATTCAACCTTTATAACGACAAACAGTGAGGTACAGAAAGGCTGGGAGAATAGAATGAGTGCGAGTACGCGATGAACCAACTGAACTCCTTCGGGGTAAAATGCACAGTGAATTCTGCTTTAACTTTAACTGAAGTGACGCTCTTTCCCTGCTCGAATGTCTCTCGCATGCCCCATCGTTCCATGCACAATTCATGCAGAGCAGAGTCGTATTGTGCTACTACCCATTGTATTTTGCATGGGTTCAGTCAAACCATTTCGATATACAGTAAGTTTATTAGCGTGAGTCTGAGCTATATTATTGAGTCCGGCATGACGGGCAAATCCCGAAACGAAACGCAACAGTCATGAGCAACAATGCATGGCTAAGCTGAATTTTTGTGCGAATACGAGCCTTGGTGGCACTGCCTTAATGAACCCGGAGAATTGTCAAATAGCTTAAGAGGCAACAGACATTTTCCCTCATGTGGAGAAAGCACCATTTCATAGCTGACGCATTTCGACATATAATTCTGTACTCGCTTTTCTCCGTCCGTCTCAGCCGGTGACGAATGACAATGCAGTATGTAAAATCCCATGAATCAAAAAGGGAGATGAGACATTCGAAGGAAATTCGGACGAGAATTTGGTTTGAAGGTAAAAGCCCAAACCATGCGTGCGTGCGAGGAAATTGCGAGATGGCTTTAGCCTCCCTCTCGTTTGGTAACCACCATTATTGTTGCAATAGTGTGTTCGAGAGTTCCACCGCACTTGCACTATTGTTACGTTCTGCTTTCTGACGAACCGAGCGCCCGGTTGCAGTTGCAGTTGTTGCTGTTAATTAAATTTTAAGATGCATCAAACACTGGTAATACATGAACATTCAACAAATCTGAAGAAAAGTCGTGACCCATGAACCACGATTGAAGAATGAAGATGTGAGATGTCTGCTGAATAAGCTGCGTTTGCTAAAATCTCACCAATCTTTTGAGTTTTTTCTTCGCCTTTTTTGTAATATGCCTGTTTTGTGTGCCGAAATTCTGCATTCGATGTAAGATTACGCGATTACGCATCGTTCACATTCTCACTTGAGAAGTGGGCTGGGAATTTGAGATTGTTGTTGAAGAAGATTAAGATGAATGACCGAAGATGCGAAGAAATCATATTGAATTTGTTCAGTTAGTAATTATCAAGCTGCAGACGGTAATTATTGCCCACAACGTACATGAGTTTTTGTACTTGTGATTTTCGTCAGCACAATCAAAATTCAAAGACGCGTTAATCATCAAAGAGTTGTATGTGGATTTGGCTGCGTTGTTGTGTTGAATCCACGGCACGGCTGCGAATTCCGGTCTTTCAAGTGCTTGAACAATGCAGATGCACGATTGATTTAGGGAGTTATTGTGTGTTCATGTCCAAGCCCACTACGCACATGACCCCGTTCAGCCATGTCAATGGCGCCTTAAATTATGACAATGTTGGAATGGAAATTTATGGAGCTGCAAACCGTCACGGTCGGACACGCACAATAATGCTCAGCTGTCCTCTTCTGAATCATACGACGTCTTTACATACTTAACTGAGTCATCAGTCATCATGTCATCAATCCTCGAAGCTGTTCTGGAGAGTTCATTCATGCAGCCGTATGTGTAAATAGCCACACCAGTATTCAGTCAAATATTAGTTCCAATAATCAGTAGTCAATAGTGCGCAGTGCGTACAGGGTGATTCACGCCTAATCTTTTTGTACTCATATTTCTGTGCTGCGCCTGTGACCTTTTTTGAGGGTAATTAAATTGTTTGAGAAATAAAATGTCTCATGTTTCTTCGCCGAGAAGAAATTTTGTTTACGGACGCAGCTTGACATGACACAAAATATGTTGAGGGATTTGATGTGCTAATCTCAGGCTCAGCTGAACCGAAGTCAAGATAAGTGCAAGAACAGCTAGAACTCTCAGTTGTTGCTCAAAGGATTAAATTTCGAAATTATGTCGCATTCCAAGAGAATGAATCACACAGCTTGGTGCGAGATGCGTAAAAAAAATACAGACTATGTACATGTACGCAAGATTATGAAGCTCATTTCAATCTCAAACGAAGACGCAACCCATCGGATCATCGAAAATTAGTTTTAGCTTGAAATTATCTCACTCGCCTTGAATCAACTCAGCTTGGCACACATGAATACCTTGAAGGTATCGAAAATGATCAGTTTTGGAATATCGAACATTGCTCTTTTCAGCATTTTTAGAATGGAAATTCATCGTAAATTGAGATCAAGTCAGAACCATTTCTTAGAATAGAGCCTATTGTTTTGGAAGAACTGCACTACTACTCTGGATTACTGACATTTTTTATTAGTCGAAACAAGACAGAGGACTGCACACCAAATGAATAAGGAAACAATCTCTTGTTAGATGCATTGAGACAATCACGGAAAACTAGCGCAGTATAGAAAGGTTGCTTGTATTTGTGTCAAACCAAGACAGAAGCACCCGGTGACCCAAAAGATTAGTACAATGTTGCATTGTATTGTCTTTGTAGCAGTAGAATCGCGCGAAAACCATAAGGAAGTGCTCCAAAAGTATTTATGTCAGTCAACTCATTTAGCATTCTTGCCAGTCCATCCTCAGGCTTAACTCGATATTTATTATTGCTTGAATTGGGGCCATGCTCATGCATCTGTAGTTCATTGAATGACATTGCTTTGCTTGAAAACGGTTCGTCTAATCAAAATTGAAATGATTCAAGTCCAGGAAACCGATTTAATAAACAGAAAGAGTGCTTACTCGGATTGGTATAATTTACAAAATCTACTAACAATTCTATAATTTAAAGAAGCTGAGTCGAATTCTTAGGAGGTGTTGCTGTTCTTCTGAATTTCGATGATATCTTCACCCTGAGTTTCTTTTTCTTCAATGCTGTTCCGTCCATCTGTAATTGCTCCTTCAAGTCTTTCAGTTCCAAATCAGGGATGTATCGAATCTCTTCATCTGCTTGCTCGTGTTCCTTTACGGTCAGGGTCACACCAATTGGCAATGCAGATTGCACGATACTAATAAAAATCGGAAGCATTGTTGTCGGAATATCGCCAAGCTGTTTAAGTTGAAAAATCAGAATAGACTACAGGTTAGAATTGAGTCTGAAAATAGTGCATGAGTGCGCGTGTGGATTTAATAGAGTCGTGTGCTTACCTGAACAGTTCGTTCGTAAATGTTGAGCTGGTATTCTGCGTCCACAACTGTTGTTTCCGGTTTTAGTTTTGTAATCTGAAGCTTCTGTGAAGGG
The DNA here is from genome assembly GCA_009869945.1 of Mesaphorura yosii. Classification (NCBI taxonomy): domain Eukaryota; kingdom Metazoa; phylum Arthropoda; class Collembola; order Poduromorpha; family Tullbergiidae; genus Mesaphorura; species Mesaphorura yosii. The sequence continues at coordinate 109,063 of WIXG01000189.1, forward strand.
ATTCCCCAGCTGAAAATTTAAAGTCATCGGTGACATGGAGGGACTTCACACACAAATAGCTAAATTGACAAAACGAAAACATACCAGTCTTCAACGTCAAGACCTATCCGTTCCGCAGTCCTGTGTACAAATGACTCGAACTTCTCTAGGACTGGATAATCGTAGCCCTGTATTCGCAAATTCACTAGGTCATAAGTGGGGATCCTGTGACCTTTAGGCTGAAACCATAAACGAAGATAACAGGTCAGGCCACGGACACATCAGCATCCACCACCGAACTAAGCGACTTTTCTTTAATACTTACATCAAGGTAATCTGGTTCATATATTTTCAAAATTTTCGGAGGATCCACTACCACAGGAGCATCGGTCTGTAACAAAAGATGACATTAGTCTTTAGGGTGAACTCGAAGGCAAGCCATTTTTTAAACGAAGCGAGACTTACCGTCGTGCCCGGCACAGCTACATTACCTTTGGTCTTATCAGCAGGCTATACGAAAGAACAAATCTTTAATTTATGATGGAAACTCGATAGAAGGAAAGCATTCTACAAGCATAATCAATGAATACCTTTTGCCTGCAAAGAGTAGCGCTATGAATTAGTCGACAGTAGCTGCTCGTCGTATATCTGATTTGCAATGACGTGAAAGACTTGGATAAGCACCGAAGAATTGATTGTTGCATTTGTGCTTTTGGGATACTCGTCCGCCTCCGAGCAGGTTATGCCGCCACTTGTCACGCTGAGCCCTTGAATTCCGCGAAGTGAAAATGCTAAAGACTGGTCACTCGGACCGAGACCACCTCACTAAATATAATGTAGAATCAATCAGGACACCACCATCGAACAAATAGAAGGTCAGCAATTCTTCAGCTGTATTAAGTAACACGAACACTTGCGAATTTCCTTGATTCGAAGCTGAAATACAGGATTCCGTATATTTGTAAGGAAACAAGGGTCTATTTGAATTGCGAATTCCCTCATTTCTGCACAATGTTCATGAGACACCATGCATCACGAGGAAAGGAACGAGGAACCTCGCCAATACTATGAAGAAGACGTCTAAACTTTCCATTCCACTTGCAAAATGCGTATTTTTGCACGCTAGTGTCTGTGCGCGTGTAAAGTCAATCAAAAGTCACGTCAAGTGGTCAAGGCCAAGGACAAGCACCTATATAACTGAGCCCAATTATTTCGTGTTCTAGAAGGACAGACACCATTTTCATTACACCCCTCAGTCGACCGAACACCGTATCAAATGCAACAGCAAGTTTTGAGACTTCTCTCTAAGTCATTACAATTCAAAAATTGTTTCAACAGTCGATTAATTCATACGACTCGAATCGCAAACATGCCGATAAAGGTGAGTTGCAGTTTTTCTTAATTCAGTACATTCATACATTATTATCAACTAGTCTATTGCAAGACTTTTTAAGTCCTGTTGGTTTTTAGGTTGGAGATAAGCTTCCCAGCGTAGATCTGTTCGAAGGAACACCAGGAGGAAAGGTTAACATCGCCGATTTGCTTAAGGGGAAAAAGGTAAGGAATCCAGAGAACGGGATATCGGGAATTGACATAATTTCAGAGCCTGTCTGCACAATTGACATGATGAATAATTTGACTTAAGAACCTACATTACAGTTAGCCCATTTTCTGCTTTTGAACAGGCCATCATCTTCGGAGTCCCAGGTGCTTTTACTCCAGGTTGCACTAAGGTAGGTTCCGTGTTCTCCCTAACCTTCCTTTCAAGTTTCGTATCAAATTAGAATCTAAATTGAAATGGTAGACTCATTTGCCTGGATACATCCATGACGCTGACGCTATTCGCAAGAAGGGTGTTGCTGAAATCATTTGTGTGAGTGTGAACGATCCATTTGTCATGGCTGCGTGGGGTGAGGCCAACAAAGCTGGCCCGGCCCAGGTAATGCTGCACGACCTTGACACATGATATAATTTCATACAATCAATACCCCTTCAATTCTTCCAAAAATTTGTAATTTGCCTGCAGGTGCGCATGCTTGCTGATACAACAGGAGCGTTTACGAAAGCCATTGGTTTACAAATTGACATGACACCTGTGCTTGGAGGAGTTCGGTCAAAGCGGTACTCCATGATTGTGGACGACGATGTTGTGAAAGTTCTGGAAGTTGAACCCGATGGCACCGGGCTAACATGTTCGCTGGCAAACAACATTTTGAAGAGTCTCTAACGTGTTCAAACGATTCCAACGTAGTTTTCGAAGATATATTTTGACAAATTAATTTTAGTCTTCGAATTTCTCTCGAGCACCTGTCATCGTCTCAGAAGCGTGTAAATCTTGTGATGTGAAAAAATTGCAGAAAAAATACTTTTCTGGTTTGGCTTACTATGAATGTTAAGCAAGTGTAGTACTTAGGGAGCAAGAATAATAAAGGTAATATGATAAAGGTAACTCCTGCAGATATGATATTTAAATTATTGCATATAAGGTATAACGCGTAAGGATTCACGTTTTCGACCATCACACGCACTTGTTGGGCTTAACTAAAACATTTATTGCAAGTTATCCTTAGTCTTAATGTTGAAGCTAACAAAAAAACCGCATTGTGAATTGCAACTATTTAACTATTGTTACAATTAGAAAAAAACAGGGCTGGGGAAGCAAGAGTAGATTATTGTTTTCTCGTCACTTGTTTAATCCACTCCAGGTATGGCTTACTGCCCTGTTCAATTGGTAGACCAATCACTTCAGGCACATCATACGGGTGGTTTTCTTTAACAAACTTTTCCACGTCATCGAATAGGTGATTTTGCGTTTTAATCATAAGGAGGAGTTCGGAATCTTCATTAATTTTGCCCTCCCACTCATAGACCGAGGTAATCTGAGGAATAATGTTGACACACGCAGCCAGTTTGTTGCCAACCAAGCCTGGAATCGAACAGTGCAATTTAAAATGTGTTGACATTTTCTATTTTCAAGTGACGCAAGCTTCCACTGGCTATTATAGCAAACCTTGTGCGATTTTCTTTGCAACTTCAATTGAAGGGGCCGTGACGAATACAGCACGAAACGTCGATGCCGCCATCACTTCACCTCTTCGTCTTGAAGTTAAAAGGAGAAATGTTAAGACTGAAGTGACCAAAAATACGATAACGAAGTGCTTCATGTACATAAAACTCTTAAAGACAGTAGTTAAACCATTATTACTTCATAGGACTTGATTGAGGAAAAGTCGAATCGTTCCAGAAATAAAATATCCGAGAGTCCACTTCGGTGCCTTTAAACCGGCGATATAAACAATCGACGAAGTTACATGGGAAGAAGTTTCAATTTCAAGTCTTTATTGGGTTTCAGTCACTTAATCCTTGACTCTTGCCCGAAGATTTGTTTTGAATTGCACGTGAATAAGTTCTAGAAATCTTTCGAATCTATCGAGTTCTCCAGAGTAGCTTAAATTCGTATCGCGTAGCGAACGACAAAAATTAATCAAGTGGATCAGCGAATGTGGATGAAGTAAGTTTAAATTGTTTGCAAAAGATTGATCTTACTGCTTTTAGTTAAAAGGCTAATTTCGTTTTGAGATCTTCAGAATATCTCAGCTCAAGGACAGGAGGTTAAGACAGTCAAGATAAGAAGGGTACGGCGGCGGAGGGCGTACAGATGATAAGGAACACGCCTAAGACGCGTTCCGTCTGGAAGCCAATCGCTGGTGGTATAATTCTACTCGAAGTTGTCGCGTTTGGTGCAGCTTATATTTGCTGGAGAAGTATTAACCATTCGAGGGGTAAGCTTGGTTGCACTTGTCTCATCCCACTGGGCTCGTAGATTCCTGATATTTTATTTACCACTCTTATCTAATACTTGCCTTTGAACTCTATTTATAGATCGAAGATATCAAGTTTATCAAACCTTCCCATCTCTTCTAAACGGATATTATAAGTTCGGAGAATTCATGGACAAGAACAGCAAGATTAGGCAATTAGATTTGGAAACTTGGCGAGCGGAAGGGAGGCAGCTTTGAAGAATATTTGCGAAGACGTTCTAGTTCTGGTAGCCACTTGTACTTGCGGCCCTTGCGAGATCAATATTGTCTCCTTGCTAACCTATCATGTCCGCTGTCCTTAAAATGCTCGCCTACACGATAATTGGAGGTGGTGTCGGTGTAGCTCTCTTTTCTGTATGTAGACCAAGTGAAGAAGAACTTGAAAAAGTAAAGGCCAATATTGACTCAGTCAGTGAAACTGGTAGATGTTTAGATTTTCAAGCTATCTTTTCTGAATTTTAAATATTTAGAAGCACAGTATATATCGTGCAATTCTCATATACCAGTTTCAATTTCTTGCAAATCGACATCAGTTCTTACTGTATATCCGGATAATCTGCATTTTTCGTTAATAGGTTAAAAACATCGACTTCACCAAACGCCCTACCAGATTTGCAAATAAAAAAAGCGACACCGACACGGACAACCCATTCTATCGTAAATCACCAGCTGACATGCAAAAACTTGTGACATCACCAGGTGGAAAACAGAACTAGCAGACATTTGTGATAGTGATTGCTGCATTAGGCTTGAACTTGTTGTATTGTGTAGGATTTTATACCTATGCATGTGTAGCACTTTTTATCGTTTAAGGTAAAGTTTAAACTGCTCATTAGTCGTTCAGAAATTAGAAATTAGTTAACAGTCATCATGGAAAAGAAAAAGAGCCAATTGGCAGATGAGTTCCGAGTAGAGTTTATTACAATTAAGGAGAAAATTGTGAGAGACACAGCTGAATTAGATCAGGCCCCTGTGGTCGATCTCAAGGAGAAGATAAATTCAATCTACTTGGACATACAAAACCTCAAGGTCAAGCTCCAAGACTCCAGCAAGTATCTGCCGGCTTACACGTCAAAAGTGTGTGCCGAACCTCAAAACCTCACAACAAAATCAGATTCACTAAGCTACTTTTATAACCTTTATCTTGTAATCTTGTTATGCAGTGTCGACAAGACGATTTAAAAGCCCTCGAGGAAGCAATACAAGAAAAAGAAAATCAACTCGTTCCCAAATCGAAATTTTCCTTCAAAGGTAAACTCCCAGTGCCAGCAAAACAAGATGCGGAGGCATCAAAACCAACAACCCACGAACCCACAGTTGCCACACTTCAAGACGACATCAAGGACCGAATTGAACCTATCGGAACAAGGGTAAGACACAAGGCGCATGACGAAATCTTACTAATTAGTAACAAAAAACAATTCTTCTGTCTGTATGCGTTACAGAATGATCCGAACTTTCTGACCATTCAACATGATACAATTAGGAGTGGGCAAGAATCCAATAATATGTTCGTGTTCAAAGAAGATAAGTTGAATAAGATTGATGTTATGGTGCAAGAATTGGACGGCAAGAAAATATGTCTCTTGGGAAGTCCCTCAACTTTGCATCTCTCCAAGTTGACTAATTGCAACGTTTTATGTAAGCAATATACAATTGCCAGCATGTCAGCTGGTGCTGGTACCACCGGTACCTTTCCGTGCCTGGCATGGTATACATAGTTTACAGTACAACTTCTACTACACTTCACAGGTGGTCCAGTTCAGACATCCGTCTTCATCGACAAGTGCAAAAATTGCACATTTTATCTGTGTTGTCAGCAGTTGCGCACACATGATTCCAGTAACCTGGACATTTACTTACGTGTAAGTTCTCGCGGAATAATAGAAAACTGCTCAAAACTCCGATTTGCGCCTTATGCATGGAATCATCCCAAGTCATGGGAATTGCACAAAATGGCAAATATCAAAGAAGATTTAGAGAGGTAAGTTGCTGAACAAAATTACGCCAATGTCCGATCTTTCGTCTTTGCCCGTTCGTGTTTGCCATTTGAGCTGATGGCTACTTTTCATTTGCAGGTTTGATGCTATAGATGATTTCAACTGGCTGGCCTTTACGACACAATCTCCCAATTGGTCGGTGCTACCAGAAAACGAACGCAAATTTTTTTAGTAAACCTCAGGCGGTCGGACAGGCAGTACACACAATTGCACCTTGCACAGTGCTCATAATGGACACCAGGACAGACTCATCAAAATTAACTTACTGATCTTGTGAAAATATTAAATTATCTATGAAGTGAAATGTTTGCTGAAGTAAATGCTTTTATTAAAACTGAATGCAAATATAGCTCTACCTATCGTATATACAATTATACAATTTAGCGTCCTATGAATGTACGACTTCGTATGTCTGATAATTAAAAAACGCCAAAGTGTTTAAACTTAACTATCTACTAACGGTCTCAAACAATAGGCGAGGTCTGAATTAAGAGAGTATTTTCTTCTTGAACACATATTGAAAATTATTGTTTTCTACCATGCAACATTAACAGGAGGTCTTCAATTCCATTGCTGTCCAACTTTTCCTGAAATCGACAAAATTTGAATCATCAGTCATCTGACAAAAAGACGCTCAATGCAGTTGAATTTACTGAACTGCACTGCAGCGACTGCAATCTGATTACCAATTACCTCTACTTCAGGAGGAGGAGAAGAGCGTGGAGTCATTAGCAATTTTGGATCAGGTGACCCCACCTGACTTAACTGGCAAAGGCTTATCGCTGTCGCATGTTCGAGACGTGTCAATTGTTTCGATTTTCCAGCCACCGCAAATTTAACCGATTGTGACTGCGAATTCCGGACATTTTGTCTTGACTCAGGATGCTGAGTGAGCTTCGGCTTCGCAATGCTGAAATGGATTGCACAATTTTACAATGAAGTCAATAACTCATGAATCGATATGAAAAGAATACTCACCTCCGAAGTTCGTCCGGTCGATTTGGAGGGTGTGCCGACTGCTTCATTCCACTTTGACTTGTTTTTGCTTGACTCTTAGTTTCTATCACTGAATTCTGTTTAGGTTCGGGATTATTTTCCTTCTTAACATTACTCTGACTTTCACTGGGCTGTTGCACCTCAGAGGTCGGAGTCTGCTTCACCAGCTGTCCGTGCCCTTGAGGAAATGCAGAACCTGGCATATAGTCAGGCTTCTTGAGTTGCGAGACAGAATTATTTACATTTGGCGTGTCCAATGCACGCTTTTCGGCTTCTCTTCGGAGTGCGGCGTTCATGGCGGCAGAAAACATTGACTTCCTTTCAGAAGTTTTACCTACGTTATCATTAATACCTCTTTGTAAATCTAGATTTTTGCCCGGAGTAATTGGCAAGTCAATATCTTTAATGGGCGTCAGGAGGGGAAGTCGTTGAGAAAATATGCTTTCAAAAGTCTCCGAAGATTGACTTTCCCAATCCGAGTCCACGACGCCTTTATATCGGGGAGTGCGTGGAACAACAAAATTTAAGTCGGTATAGCTGCCGGAAACCGGAAGCTGTGATAAAGCTTGCTGCAAATTCAAGTTTGCTGTTGCTTCTGTTGTGACTACTGCACTTTGAGTTGCTGAATTTTGACTTAATTTTTCGCCAGCCATTAGCTTTCCCGGTTCCTTCCTTTTTCTTAGAGACTTGATGCTGGGGCGTTTCGTCTCATTGCTCAAAATGAAAACCTTGGAAGATGAGACTACGGAAGCTGTCGCGTTTTTCGCAGAATCACTGCACCTTGCTTCAGTTTTAGTTGATTTTTGACTTGCAGGAGGGGTGGACGTGGAATTCCGCCTATTGTTTTGCTTCGCATCATTTTGAGGACTTGGCTTCCTTGTATCTGGTTGTGGTTTTTGGATTCCAGCAATAGGTCGCTTCTTTGTTTGATCCATCTCTATTTTCAATTTTTTCGGTGGCGAAGCCGATACGGTTGAGGTAGTCGAGGTTCTATTTTGAAGAGTTCGGTTGCACAGTTTGCTCATTTTGTCCGGCGAACGACTACGCTTCCTGTCTGGTTTTGCAACTTCTGATTTTGGTACCTCGCTTATTGCTTTGTCCTCATTTTGAATTTGTCCGATATTATGATTATGCACAGGCACAGAGTTAGCCGCAGGCTGTACTTCATTTGCTTGAGAGAGGGACGGAAACAGGGCTTTTTGAGCTTTGCCTTTGTTGGAATTGGTTGGTTTAAACTCCGGAATTGGCAGACCTTCAGTCTTATTTGGAACTAAGTTGACCGTCCGAATGCTTTCGTTATCGTTCGGAATTTGGGGACTATTGAAGCGAAGATTTCGAACATATTGTTTTCTGGGAGTTGTATAACACTTTTTCTCTCGTTCTAGGACATGTTGTAAAGTATTCGTGTTGACCTTTGTTTGACATTTTAGAAATTCAGCGTTTTGCATCTTTGTTACTGATCCAATTAAGTGTTGGAACATTCCGGGTTTGCTTTCAGGATTCGACGTCTGATTCAATGGTGTTGAAGGTCGCTCATGTACGACATTGGCCGCTGGGGTTTGGCTTGCGGATATTGTTGCAGCGCAAACTGCTGTTACAGGTGTAGTTAGTGCAGAACTTTGATTATTTGGTATTTTTGGCGCGATCGACCGTCTGCCAATCTTCTGCCAAGCAGTTTGAGCTCGTTTTGGGAGTTGTGCCTTTTGCAGTGGAGCTCTGTTTAACCCTTCTGAAGATTTAATGCCTTGCAAGTCTGCGTTCGTTTCTGGTGAAATCGAATCAGGCAGATGAGTACTCCGTTGGATCGGAGGTGTAGCATGTACCAGTATGAATGACTCCGTGTCATTCACGGCATGATGTGAAAGACTCTCTTCACCTATTTTGTTTGTCTTAACTTGCTCGTGCTGTGAAACCTAAATATGTTAACGGTTATTAGTGATAGTATGACTGACTGGATAGGTTAATGGTTCCTGATATGGTATTTTCGCTTACCAATTGAAATGATGCATTTGTATTCACAGTTCTGGCCTCAGCTTCCAAGGAGGAGGACACAGTGACAGCAATCGGAGAGGAAGTGGGTGTTTGACTTTTGAAATGCGAGATAAGGCTTCTCTCTGCAGCTTGAAATTCGCCAATGTTATCTTGCGAGTCATCGGCTATTTCTCCTTCCTCCATTTCTGTGTCCGGATTAGGAAGGTCAGGGTCATCGGAGATAAGATCGTGCAAAAATTTATCTATCTCTGCCGGAACGAGGTTTGGTTTGACTGAAATAACAAATCTACGTTAGATCGAGGGCAACCGCAATACACTCTGCCTTGATGTGAGCTATACTAATACTAACCTGGGCTATCTCGGTTCTCTTCCAATTGCTGCCTATAGTGATTCGCAAAATTAGCGATGCTATTCTGAGCAAATTCATCTTCCAATAACAAAGTATAGAAAAATGAGGCAGTCTTTTCCGCTGATATCTTTTGATTCTTTTCAGCATCGGCATCTCCTTCAATTCTTTCGGTGATGTCACTTTCATTTTCGTCTTCACCCAAGGCATTCACCTCATTCTCGTTGTCTAAAATATCTTCCTCTTCGCTAATGTCAATGAATTCTTCACGAATATCAGTACCGGCGCTCTCATCTATAATGGCTGACGGCACTATTGCGCCATTGTCTTCGTTTTTGGGGAAATCAGTTTGAGTTGACATCTCCAACACATCTTTAACTGGACTTGAGGTATGTAAACATGAACATATGGACCAGCAACCACTCAACACGCCGTCCATAGATGTGCAAGTCGATGCAACCTTCTTGGTACGAATGACAGGCGCATCTGGCGATGTTTGAACCGACTTCGAAAAATCCAAGGTCTTTGGTTTGTCGTGATCTTTCCGCTTCACCGGAGTAATTTGGGATGACGAAGAAGGGCCAAATATGGATGAGAGAAGTTGGATGATGACGCGAAGTTGAGTCGTTAACGTGTCGTGAGGACTCACCCCATTTTCAGAAATTGCCTCCCATTGTGCTAATTTCGTCACTAGGTCCTTCACTGCAATGTTCAGAGCTAGATTGACTCCGCGAAAACAAAAATTCATTGACAATTGAACGACCTGCTTACCCAGAAGCTTCGTTCTCCCATAATCATTAAGAATATCATTTAAGCCACCAAATACTGAAGGCAGAATAAGCGTTTCCGGGTTCTTGCACGCATTCTTCAAGCATGTCATTTCATTCATAAATTCTGCTGCTGTCTTTCTGCAGCCCTGTGAATAAAGGTAGCCTGAACACAAAAGGAAAATAGTCAACATTTTCATTCCACTTTGCATTATCTACAAGATAGTCAACTTACGGAGGATCATGAGTGAAGTTTCGTAAGGAAGAAACGGTTCCGCCATTTTGTTGCCTGTCCACCGACTCCACCCTCGGGTGTTAGCAAATAATTCTCGAGGAACGGAAACGAATTTAAGAGTAAACCACAGCGTATTGCTCGACCCTCCTTCCCAAAGTCTTCTCAATCACTGATCAATCCGCCATGATGATGCTCTTATTTCATGACGTTTCACATTTTCAACGTTTTCTTCTGAACTTTCTTTCGACTTCTCAACCTCACGCTCCGAAGAGACATGGTCCCAAAATTTTGACAAGACGTAAACACTCCACACAATAACAGTGAACAAGTAGAGGACGATGTTTGAGGGTGAATAAAAGTCAGCCAGATGAATTCACCCCGCGCACCCTCCAAGAGAGTGCATATCCTTGCCTAAAGCCTTTGTTTCTCTAAATTTGGCTTGGCAAGCAGATTTCGGGATTCGGTCATCCTTGTCTAATTAATCTTGCATTGAGCTAATTGCATTACTGTCTCCTTATCTATAAGAACAAGATCCAGCGTTAAGTCCAACTTCACTGGCTGATTAAATGCGATGCTATGCTGAACTGGCGGAAGTGATGAAAGTCGAACTCGACAGATTTTTCATTTACCCTCTCGTGGTTTGCAAAATGTATGTCTTCAAACAGTGATACTCAGCGAAAAGGGATGAAGATCTAAAATGCGAACTGAATTTAGTTTCGTTTAGGGTCCATGTCATCAGTATCATAGTTGCAAAATTCTTTATTCAAATTAGCCATAAACGGTCTTTTGGCGCATTTGTTTAAGTTAAAGTATTCAGGAAGATTACCCGCGAGTTCACTGCCAGGCGTGCCAGTGATTCTCCAGTGGTGCGTCATGAACTGTTCTTATTCTGCTGGAAAACAGTTAAAGCATAGTAACTAGCATGTTAAGAGACAACTTCCTTTTCCTACTTCGTGGAACCTGAAAACGAAGGGAAATATGCTTGCATTCTTGAACTTGAGTCTAGTGTAATGAAACCATGCAGGCTTCTTCGATGTCGTCTGATCTATCCAGGACTTTTGTACCACGCGACCGGTGAGTCGATGAGATTCGAATCCCAATAAAAGCGTCTTAAAGCTATTAAAGCCACAGTGCTTGGCCAGGTTCGAGATCATAATCAAAGTTTTGACTTTTCTCAAAACGCGATCTTGATGCTTGAGCCTTTTGTTTTGTCCAGTCACTTTCGGTCGAACGCGCTCGCGTTGGCTGGCCTGAACTCAAATTCCTTTAAACTTCAGACCCCATTACACGAATCTTGTATTTTATATTTGTGGCTGTTCCTTGGCCGCTAATCTAAAGTATCCAGTCACCTGAAAGAATTTTATTTTAGATAAAACGAAGGAAAGAATGTGGTTTCTTCTTTCCTTTCTTGACGTCTGTCGTTTTCACGCAGCAAGTCAGGCACAAGCAATGAGTGGGCATGCACACCGTGACGATGTACGCTCAAGCTGCATTTCAGGTTTTGCGTTCTCTTCATTGAACTGGATGACTTAAAAGATTAAAGAAGAAAAATTGACATCGCATCACAACGGACTTCGAAATTGATTTTTAATGAGCTGAAATGCATTTTCGCGTTAAGAATTTCCTTTCTCGTAGCTGACATGGGATTATACTGCAAGATTTCTTCGGCTTGGCATGATACACATTTTCGTAATTATGCAAATGTCCGTTGTGTACGCGTTTCAATGATTTATTCAGAGAAATTAATCATTAAATCAGGTTTGAGGCTCAGACGACCACAAAAATGTTGAATTGAGAATTCAGCAGTACGCGACGACTATGGACTGTGCTCTTGTCCGTCACAAATGTACACGTTTACCAAGCGATTAAAGCAAAAGCAAAGTCTAGACAGCCACCAGTGCCAGGCGGCGGGGTCATAAAAACTTGTCGAGGGAAATGCACAAGTTAAGTTGACAAACATTTTGCTAATGATTCTACTCCTTCTCTACTCATCATCCTGAAGTTAAAGCAACTGGTTCGCATGTTGAGTTCACGGCGACTCGTCTTCGCACATGCGTTTTATTTCGTTTGCATGAATGACTTTTATTTCTTTCTCTGGAACTAGACCCTAAGAATTAAACTCACGTAAAGAAAATTAAAGACCGGATGAAAGTGTTCTGTTTCTTACTTGGATCGAAATGCTAGCAGCACTTCAAACGACAGTAGAACTTAGTTAATTGACAGCTTTTAGTTTGTAAAATGTGAAGTATGTGGAAATGAGAAGCGATTATTTAACAGTGCAGCAATGCAAAAAATGCAGACACGTTAATGTGTCGCCAATTGCGTACTTACGTAATTACGACTACTACGACGGCGACGTGAATCCGTGAATGCTTTGCAGAAACTATAAATATTCAAACCCCGTGCGTCATATCATTCATTTTCGAGATCACAATGCAAGTCTTGCTAACTTGCCTGTGAACATATGAAATTAAGCATACTAAACCAAGACTGAACAAAGCTTAAAGTTATGTGTGGGCTGTCAATTTAAAATTCTCATTCGTAATTCCTGTTTCGCATTCGCCTTGTGCCTTTGCCATTTGTCATTCTCCAATCACGCATTCCATTCGAATTCATAAATATTACGGCGACTACGCTGCTGCAGCACAGCGTAGCCTAGACTTTTGACAAGCTGAAGCGTAATGCGTTACGTGACCAACAACTTTTAGGGAAGAATGCTGCATTTTTCATTTAAATAAGGACAAGAACAAACAAATGGACAGAGGAATTCGCTTGTACTTTTGATGTGGCTTGGTGATTCTGGAAAATGCTGACAGGGAGAAGCACAAACGTTCACATCCGCGTCCTTACGGCACAATGAAATGCAACAAGCCTCATCCTGTCCTTTTTCCTAAACAATGGCTCGCGACCTGTTCGCTCACCCGTACTCCAAAGTCATGTAAGATTCGTGCGCTGCTGTGTTGGCTTGGCTTAAACACAAAATTTAAGATTCTACGCATGCATAAAACCTCTTCGCTGGAAGAGAATTGAAATACCTTGAAAAATGGGCCTAATGGGAATATAATGATACCGTGCCAGGCAAAGCCAAGCAAGCAAGCAACAAGGAATGAATTGCTGACCACGATGATGATGAGGCGTATTGTTGAAACCTCAAATCTACAGTATGTGAAACTCATAGTCTACTGCCAGACTTATCCAGAAGCGGACTCGAACGTCTGCGTGATTCTTCATCTTCAGCGTGATTACCATTACATTGGAGTCGTCTATAGCAAAAGAATAAAACTCAGCCTTACTGTACCAGTCGGACTTACTCGCTTGAGGAAATTACATCATCGTAACTTTTATGATAGTTTACGTTTTGGCTTCGGTGCTTTCCAAGAAGACCGGTTTTATACTTCGGTTCCGTCTCCATCTGTGCACTGCTGGCAGGTTTTTGGTGTTGCATTTTTGAAGAAGCCACAGGTGGAATCATCTGGAATCTAAAATACTCACAGTCGCTCATGAAATATGTGAAAACTTATCACGGAAAAGGCAACCAATTTAATAAGATGAAAATTATTGGCATTTTCAATTCATAATTCACTATCCCAGTGTCTGTCTCGAGCTCGACTCTTATTCAGAATTATGAACCTCCCATTCTTATCGGGTCAAAATATTGCCATTAAATCAATCTAGGAAGACCCATCGCATTCCTCCCGGAGTGATTACAGCCAGACTTTCACTTGGCTGTAGTGCCACTTACTAAAACACTTGTATAATTTCAAGGAACCTTTGGAGTATTTGAAGTTGGATTTTGTTAGATCTTGGAAACACATGACTCAGAAACATCTTGTTACAGCTGCCCTGTGGCCATTAACCGCCTCATTTATTGTGGACACTATTGCTCATGCATATCAGATTCAACGGTCAAGATTTGACCAGTAATTTCACATTCCACAGAGTAAAGCGCGTGCTCGGATGACACCTTCTGCCCATGAACGTTGCAGTATGTCTGCTTTTGTCTTAAAAAATCTTTCAGAAACAGCATCGGTCGCCTATGCAATGTCATTACTTTCAAAGTCTTTCTTGTACTGTGCTTTCTGTACAATAATTATTTTAAACACATAGTCCGAGTTATATTTCTTGAGAAAAATGAAAAATGTAGTGAAATGACAAGGAATTCCTAACAAATCTCAAGTGCTTTGACCACAGGTTTACGGTAATTGCTCTCCGGCTGCAGACGCAGAGTAAAGTCTAATTGAAGATGTCTGTTAACCTCTCGAGCTCACGCATGGGCTGGACCGCCGGACCAAGCTTGAGATCCTACGAAACAAAAACCTAAGCTCAAATCTGGGGAAAACGAAACTAGGAAACAGGTCCTGCACAAGATCATCTCATCAAAGCAAAAGGGTGTGTTCTATAAGTTTCATTTCCATTTTGTCATGTACGCTCGCTCGTCTCGTGCATCTTGTCGTAATTTCGTAGCCCGAAGGATCAATAACACCTTTTTCTTCACCAGAACGCTTTGTTGCATTGCGCTTGTAATGTGCCTTATGTGTTTAAATTTTATTATTGTTGTTCGTAACAATGTAAATAAACACGCAAACGCAGCGGAACAACGAGTAATAAAAAGTGGTGGAGGACGTGAAGAGATGTGTTAAAATTGTGTAAAATGGGAAAGAGTGAAAACCTGGCTTGCCCAGGCCCTAACCCAGCATAGCACTTTAAGTACGACGATTTTATTCAACTTTAATTATTGCGCCATGACCACCTTCCCCAGGTTCGGCCGGGTCGAAATTGCCCCCACATTTTTTATGGGTTTAACGAAATTGATGCGTCAAGTCAGAATTCAGCCAAACCTTCATTTCTCCTGCAGCGAGAAGGTTTCATTGCCTTCGAATTCATGATTTGAGTAAGACTGCTTCACCATGTTGCAAGGACTAAACGTTTTCTTTCATTTGATGAGATAACGACCGTGATTTGAACTTGGACCTTTTCCTCGTTCCCTCTCGCCTTGTTTTTCTCAACTTTCAAGAATAATGTTCCGATCTGACTCCCCTGACTGCAGAAGAAACACACTTTTTAGTCCGAGTCGTAGCCCACCGATGCAAGTGCAGTCGAATGCCTGCTCCGTCGATTTAAGGGTGGTAATTTCTGACATGAGTAATGTTCCTTTTCTTTATGGTCCATCGTACAATAATGTTGATGGGTAATAACTTAATGTTTGCAGTGGTTTCCCTCCCTCAGCCATCCTGTGCGTTGTCGCGTCGCATCGAAGAAGAATGAATGAACTTTAAAAAATTTGAACTTATGACGTTTTGAGGTAGGCTTGCACAAAACGGAAACGGATTGTGTGCCTGAAGAAATGTTTTGAGGAATTAATTGCTTTTGTGGAATGCGCACCGTACTGTGAAAACTCGCAATGCAAAAATCAATTCAGTTGAACCCACGCGCAGTGTAAAATTAACACCACAATTTACGATGGCAGAAAGGGTTTAACAATTTTGTACGTCATAATCATCATAAACGTCAAGAGAGAATATAAAAACTTTTATGTTCTGTTCCAGCAGAGCAGCAGCAAGCGAGCGAGGGCAGGACGCCCGACCGTGATTGAGTATGCAGTGCAATTAAAATTTCCGACCGTGCGAGTGCGAGTCAGTTCGAGTAAGGTACATACACAAGTCAAAATATTTCTGAGATGCACACACCTGTAAACTCTGTGGTCATAAATACTTTTGAACTTGGACTTGAGTAATTCTCCCTGCTCATGCTGTCTCTGCCTTGAAATTCCTTTGGCGTTTGCTCAGGTACAAGCCTAAAATCTTGCGCAGACAGCACATACGTTTATAGCGTAACCAAGCAAGCAAGTATACAATCCGTCAAAAACACACAGGCAAAAATGGGCGAGTGCAACTTTTTATATTAAACTAATGCTGTGGTCTCTTCACTAAACAAAGTTATAGCTCTGAATTCTTCCAGTTCAAGATTTTGAAAGAGTAATAAACGCGTACTTTTTTTATTTGTTAAGTAATTTTTGTAAACTCCAGGTCCCAAATCACATTTAAACGAATGTGAAGTGATATTTCGGAGCGAAATTTTTGGCATCTTTACCTTTCCGCATTTCGGACTCAAATTAATGGCTTGCTTTTATCTAATTTCATAATTATGCAATATGCCTCCGGTACATAAAAAAAATAGGCCTTAGATATTTTGGACGGAGTTTGGGTGGACAATGGGCGCATGCAGCATTATATTACAAGAGCAAACCGAAGCTGACCATTCCGTCTCCAGATCTCAGTTGCGTTGAGGTCTCTCCGGCCTGGATGCTGCGGCTGCGGTTGTGGCACGACGTGGTGTTCGCGTTGCGAAGCGATAGAATTACAGTGCTACACAATGCTCCTTCAACTATCAAAAATCTCAGTCAGTCTTCTTCATCGCAACATCGCATCACAACTTCCTTTAAGTGCAACGCATGCAGCGCACAGTACGCACAAGAAAACCAAACACGAAAAAAAAACTTTTAGTAGCTCAGGAATTTGCCCGATGGGCTCAAAATGTTATTTCTTTTCATTTTGTATTCTTCAGGGAAAAAAAAACTTGTCTTGTACACTACGTACTGCCCGTACGAAACCCAGTACGATGGATGTGGCATCGCATCATCATAATTCTTCGTGTTTAAAAACCTTCAGGATGAACGCTGCATACCTTTTCCACCAACACAATAATGTGAGATGGTACTGGCGCTGGTGGAGTAGAAATAGGAAGGAGAGTCAGCTTGAAAGGCAGTCTCAGCAGCAAGATTGAAGATTTTTCATTCTGTGAACTCAACTTGAAGCTATCCATCTGCATCTAGCGTACTTGGCTCATTCCCGTACTTCAAGGTACTTAAATTTTGAACAGCACAGTGCAAGAAGACTTTTGTGTACCACAAAAATCACTGCAACATATTATTCGGCTTGGCTGACGCTGCGTGCCTGCTGCCCTGACTGCGTTACAGTATAGCCAGTGCACACATTCTTGATTTCGAATATCATCATCAGCATCGTCAAACAACATTGTTAAAAGTTGAAAGAATTTATGCCTTTCGTCCACGTCCCATCCGCCAGTGCCAGTCCGCGTACATTGTTGTACTCGCTTCAGTCTTAATGTGGGCATAACAGAAACACAAGTGCTTCGGATCGCATCTCGGAATAGCGACTCGCGTCTTACGCACACCGTTCGCCAATATATTGGCCAAGATTTGGAACCTTATCAGCAAATTCAAGTTAAGGTGCATCAAGTAGCTAACAAGTGCAGTGAAGATTTGTGTTGTGCTTGTGAATTAAGTTTGTGGAGTGAAACTGAATGGATCAATGCGTGGTCCAGAATAAATTACCGTGACTAAAAGAGTCTTACATTATGCACCGTGTTTGGCGTCAGTGGATGCCTGATGCTAAAAATACCACAACCAATTTCAAATTGCACAAGTCAATTCAAAGGTCGTAAATTTTTTTCGCCTGACACTCGAGCAACTACTGTGCAATGCGTTCGTAAATCATACGCAGACTACAGGCACAAGAAAGGTGGAATGTGCAGAAACTGTGCAACAACACAGGAGATTGCATATTAGCCGGTTATTGCTGTAAATTGTAAAATGAATTTTCTTGATAAATTCTTTCCTTCGTCTCTTTCCCTGTGCTGTAAGCTGCGGTCGTTTGTAATGGATTCTTCTCTTCATTTATGAATATAAATACAATAATAATAAACCGCATTCCATAGTGGTCAAGTTGCTTTTCTTCATTATACTGCGACGACTCGTACTTCTGGTACATCAATCTCCGTACACAAGAATTTCAATACACTTCACCTGCACAGTGCTGCAAGCAACAGCGACGCGTTGTATCAGTGAATTGATAATCCCCGCTCGCAGGATTGTTGCTTGCGATTGCGATTACATAGTCAATGAAATGTGTGACAGCCAACAAGACAAATAGTAATCCCAGAAGCGAAAAGCTCGTATAATCAAAGTACGCTGTACATGGAAGTTTATGCGTACTATAATCACTAATTAATAAAATTTCAGACAAGACAAATGTGAAAGTTGCGAATAAGGGAAGTTCATCTTACCACAACGGCGAATGACAAGCAATTCATTGTAAATGTGAAGGTGCGGCTCGACTTCAGGAATGACATGAGAAACCGTACAGGTGTTTGCTAATTTGCAACAGGCAGTAACTGAAGATAGCCTTTGCTCGTGAGAACCTCTTAAGTGAAGTCAAGTTAAAATGATCGACCGCATTAAGAGTATGGATCTCGCTTTGATCGTACATCGTGGAACCGGGGAAGTCTTGGACGATTGTTTGATGGTAAGTAACAAGTTCAAGTATGATCAACGGACTACGGCTACCGGTATCAGTCTCTCAATGCATCGAATTAATGTGGCTCTGAGAGACCACTTGACTTGACGCCTGACGCGCAGCATCCGGAATTGGCAGTTGCGGTTCACATCCAGCTGGCTCACAAATTTGCAAATATTTCAGCCAGTGCAGATTGAATTGAGATTATTGCGCCGTGCAGACCACAGACACAGGTTTCAAATTTCAAAGGAATGCATTGACTTGATGAAATGATGAGATGAACAATGCAACGGATTATTATTATCAACGCTTTATAAAGTTATTTGATAAATGATCATGAAACGCAACGAATCCTCTACCGGGCACAGTGCAGTGCAATTTCTATCGCTGCCTTTAACGTGTATAATGAGTTCAGTGGGAGTCTCACTTCATTGTAATGATTTGCGCTTTATATCTCATTATTTCCACGCACACCGTGCATGTGTTACGTGATCTTGATGGAATGCGATGAATGCCAAGAATTTGGTGCATCCGATGTCAAAAGTAACCGCATCCCATCGCGTAAAAAGTAAATTGCATCAGCATCGCATTGCATTGAGCGACTCCACAAATTCCTTTCTGAAAAGCATTTAACCTTTTATCGTCCCTTCCTTCTTTTTATTAGAGCCGAACGAACTTTACAGCGCAGCACAGTAGCGTTAAAAATTACACCCAAAATTTATCGGTAAAGAGCAGCAGCCGAACAAATAACAAAGCCTGACAGCCTTACATTATTGTGTTCATGCGCCTGAATTTTTTTTAGCTCTTGTGTCCAATACTTCAAATAGATTCTATTATTAATTCTGCTTTGTCTATAGCGAGGCTGTTTGGGATCACATTCTTTCGATATCGTACATTGCTCCCATTCTTCAAACACTGGCTGGCTGGCTTAATGTGAGGCTTTGAGTGATTTGTGCCTTGCACTACGACAAATCCCGATGCCTACGCTCCATGTTAATCATGAGACCCAATTTCTGGATGCGTACGCAAAGGAATTGGAGCAAATCATCTATTTGCATTTTCCACCTTTAAAATTCACTTAACTCACGCACAACTGAATTTAGTACGCGTTTTATGCTAAATATTCCCATGCTTATGCTTGGGAGAATGCGTAACGACATTCTTGCCATTTATAGTATTTCGTTATGCTTTTGTTACGCGCGTTCCAAATACAAGATCAGCACCTAGCCTCCTGTGTTAAGGCTGTTACAGTAAGGCACGGGATTGCCTTGTCTTGAGAAGAATGCATTGGAATTCACACAAAAAACATTCAGAGGTGCTATTTATGAGTGCCCTCTTCCTTCATCCATCATTCCATTGTATTTCGTTCGTATTCAATTTACACGGCAGACAGTCTGGCATTCTGCTGGGCAGCGGCGGCAGACAGCGAGAAGGGTGTACCGTGTACAATTCAATTCATTATTCGCATTCGCACAAGGCGCTTGCAGAAGGTAAATTTTAGCTTTAGCCTTTACATTCCTTTCCTTATTTGAATTGTTCACACTGAAGGCAACAACGGACGACTCTGTAATGCGGCACAGCGTAGCAATGATATTAATAATGTTATAATAATTTGAATTTTAATGATATAAAAGGGGGATTGTTTGATTTTAAGTAGCACCAAAGCAGCAAGCACAGACGCAAGTAGTCGTAGTATTTGGCATCACACTTTTGGCACGACACGGCAGGCATGGTGTGAATGCGTTGAGGTTGCTGAGTACATTATTTACACACGCATTCCATTCTCAGTTAGAGTCACACTACGACTACGACGACGACAGAGCAGAAAGTTCACTTCCATAGTGCGCTGGCTACCTTCGCAGTTTGCCCTGTGCTGTGCTGGTTAGCCAGCGACCGAATGTACCCCTTGCAAAAATACATTGCATATTTTGGCGTTATTGAGATTTTGATGCTGAAATCGCGTCAGTTTGAGATATCGCGTGAACTGTGAGTGACGCTACAGTTCAGAGCGCAATGCGCGACGACCTTTCTTCTCATTTCTCTGTGATTACTGTTCTGTGGCCAAATGACTCAGTTTCGTCCAATGCCAATTTCCTGTTCTCCTAATTTGCACTTTGTCGCACGTTGAACCAAGCGCGCTGGGAAGCAAATACGTGAGAAATGTGAACAAATATTCTGTGCCTCTTTTGCTGCCAATTGTGTTCATCTTCGGTTTCGGTCTTCGGTGTTCTTTCTCAAAATGATGTGTCCTGAGAGTGCCAGTCCTTCCACCGGAACTGGTGCTGGTGCCACATATTCTATACTTAGGAAAAAGTACGCGGGACTTCGGTGCTCACGAGAAATCGTCATGATCGAATAGTTTCATTGCAGTAAGTGAATGAATCATTTTACTTTCAGGGTTGAATTATGGAGAGATCGGACAACACGCGTCATTATGCGAAACGGGACTGTTGACGTGTTGAATGCGAACGTAACGGTAGAGTTACTGACTGGAGAAACCATCTTCATATGCTCCTTCGAGGTAAGTCAGATATTCAATAAATTCTTCTCAAATGCACAAAATTTAATCATACTACCATCACCCGAAATTGCAGCTTAACTTGCCAAATGTCAAGCGATTAAGTGGTTGGCGCCTTGTAACTTTTAACATGCATGCAACAATGCGTAATTATCAAAGGAAAACGTGTTTCTTTGCAATATTGGCGAGTTTACATTACAATTTTACAAAATGTAGTTCAAGTAAAACGTAAAGTTGGTGATTTTTTGTAATTTCTCTCGATAATGAGGCTAGTCATGACTCTTGCGCTCTGTGCTGCATTGTGCATTGGAATGCTACTGAATTTTCAATAATAATTAACGATTTTTGTTGTAGATTGAATGGCCAGTCAGGGATAAAAAAATCCTGATGGTCAACTCTTTTTTCACATAACGTTCTACACGCACCGCGTCATAAACCGTGTTGCTGTACGCTATGATCACATCACATCTCTCTAGGGCTTCCTCTTCTCTGTAGTAGTGCAATGCAACATGACGATTATATTGGGATTGCGAATTCTTGCTGCATGAATGTTATTCATGAATCGAATACTATCGGCGGAATTCTTTGCATTATTCATAATGTATGCGATGCGAGCACCGAGCTGAGCACGTACGTACGTGTGTAGAATGGAATGCGAGGACAAATCTCAGAACGACGTCGACTAGTGAAAGAATCTCTCTTTGTATTGTTGGCATGCAAAGTGATACTGGTTAATGTCATTAATTTTGAAAAGAGGTGTGAATGGTGCATAATTCAGGCATACATTATAACATTGTTGTGCTAATGCTAATAATGCATAGTATCAGTAGAATGTAATCTCGTCTTTTGCTTGCGTGCAGAATTCTTTATCAATATGAAGAATTTCTTGTTGCTTTTTGCAGGGAAAAACAACATGTAGTACAATATGGAATCGTGTTGAAGGAGAGCTCCTGTCACGTGGAGTGGTCCATCCTCACATCTTTGGGCTCGCTATTAAAATTGGTAAGTTTGATATTTTCCATTGATTAGAGTTCATTTCGCAAGATCACGATAAGTGGATAATCTGCAAACGGGTATAAATTATTGTTAAACTCTGACTAGTGCCCGGGCACATGCTTTGGACATGCACATCTTTAAACCACAATTCTGTTACAACAAATCAGCGACTCAACGAGTGCTCAAATTATGATTAATCACCTGCCATACTCATGTTTTGTTTTCGTGCATTACAGGAGCTGATTGGATATTTGTGGATCCAGAAGCCAAAGTTTCCAAGTACTTTCCCAAGGAATGGAGGTGTACCGGCGGCTCAAGCAACGTGAGTACCCCAAAATTTCTTTCTTATATAATGTTCATGCTAAATGCTAAATTCCATCCCGATGACACACGAAAGGAAAAGTTCATGCACATAATTAGCAAATTCTAATGCCATAACACGAGTACACGAGCACCGAATCAGAATGGCTAAGAAATTTGAGCGCCACTGCAAACTTCGGCAACTTTTTCTTCATGCCTCGGCAGACTTTAACCTTCGATTTGCTAAATGGTGGGTGGAATTTCCAACATAAACTGTTTATCAGCTCAGCTAATGGGCTGCCGGCTACTGTGTTGCAGACCGCATTATATTTTACGACTTTGTTTTTCTAAATTTGCTTATCAGCACTTGCAAAAAATAAGTTTACTATGAACGTCCCCATTCATTCAGTTGTTAGAATTGAAAGTAAATTGAACCTTGACGAAGGAATGCGAGCTGAATGCATGCAGGAAACCACTTTCAATGGAATGCGAGCCGTAACATTTGAGAGTACCTCTTAGCCTTAGTTCAAGGAATTATACGATGCCTGAAGTAATCGAGTTCCTGAAAAGAAATTCTTTAGAATCAGTTCAATTTTGTGAACTATCACCAGCTCAAGCAATGAACGATTACAGTTCAAGGCTCAAGATTTCTTGCAGCTGCATCTTTTGTCCGGTTTGATTATCGTTCACATTCTTATTAGCTGGAATTATTGCACAGATTTTATAGTTCCAGTTTTTCATTCCCTACGCATCCCAGTTATTGCACATTTAATATATTGTACTTCCAGAACAAAAACGTGTTTCAAGCGTAATAATACGCCCACAAGCGTGACAAGATGCTTTTTGCCGTTCTTGCTATTATGAAATATTAACTATTAAAGGAACGGAGCAGTGGTTACATACAAGCATTCATATTTCTTTCCATTTCAAGTCGTAATAATGATATAAAAATATTTTTATGACTTCTTGCCTTGCATTCGGTTTCAAAACCCATTTTGAAAATGAAATTTTTCTGAAGGACGAGCTCGGCCGTCCGCGAACGTAAACGGGAAATATTTTCACCTCCTTTTCTATTTTACAAATATGTTTCCTGAGTAATTTCTTTCGAGATCGTATTCATTACAACTGTTATGCAACACGATGCAGCAAACAGCATCTTGAAAAGGTTTATTGTTCGTTGTAGTTGTACGGCCGAGTTTTACGCGCTTGGCAGATTCCTCGACCATTTCTTGTAGTCGTGGGGCAGTATAACAAGAAAAGAGCACCCCTATCATCATTAAGCGTCGCTGTAGGAGAGAAACCAAGATTATATTCTCGACAATGTACCCACAACTGCAGTGGATTGTAGAGACACACCTGAATTTTTGAGAGTTCCATAATTTCCATTTATCTCTGCTGGAGAATACGGACGGACGGACGGTCGAGTGTGGAGATGGATGGAAGAGATAGATTGAATAAAATACGAAGAGCATTGCATCAGCGTTAGCATTCGCTCTGGGCTTAGCTTGGGTTCTCGTCTCGCGTTCTCCTCCACATAGTGTGGATAATATATGATGACCCCCATTGTACGATGCGGAGTACAGAATTTAAGTTTTTCTTGAAGCTGCATCTCGCAGTCCTTTTCTTACTTTTTTCTGCCCTGGAGAGATTGAAATTCTTAAGAAAAGCCATTATATACATTATTATATTAAATTACATACATTACGTAACTCCAATGCAATGCTTGTACTCGTACCTTCTTCATTCTATAATATTTATTGTTCGGTACAAGATTTAGAATGCATTTTATATAAAACGCGCGTCACATTCTACCTTTGGCATCATGATGCACGATGCACGGCGATGGCATTATAAAATGCAGCACTGGACACATGCATTTTATTATACTCGGAATATTTTGTATTGTGTGACCACAATCACCAATGAAATGGAAAGATGAAAACCTGAGTCGGATTAGCCAGCAATGAATTGCATCCCGTCCTGTCCACGTCCACCCAGCACAGCGTAATGCGCATTCCAAGCTATTATTGTGTAATTTCAATTTATTATGTACTCGACAATGCCTTGTCTGCTTGACATGCTTTACGTGTAGGGCTTGAATTTCAAGCAACATTGTCTGCCAGTCTGTCGTAAACTTGTAAGCTATAAATAGGCATAATGCTCAGACGCACGGTTGAAATATTTGTCTGAAACCAGCGTGAGACTTCTTGAGCACATCATTTAAGTACTCGGGACGTACTTCATGAAGAAGTTCGTGTACTCTTTTCAGTAACCAGAATAACCGTATTAGATGAATGGTGAAAAATTGGGAATTCGAATTTCTGTAATCTACGGACAAGTTATTAAAATAGAAAAGAGGGACCGCGAGACCGGGACAAAATAAAATTGAGATTAATTTGGGATTCTTCACAGCTCAGCGGCAGCAACATGAAGTTTATTAAAAATTGAGCATGACACGTTTTATTATGGCCGACTCCAGACACTTCAACCGTATATTAATGCATTATTTTCGTACGGTCAAGATTGTCTTGTCTTGTCGGTCGTCACATTATTATCACGGCTGTCGGTGCCTTGACTTGTCTTCGAAAAGAGACTTGAAGGAATTAGATGAAGAGACTTTTCTATTCATTGAGATTAGTCATGCTCATCATTATTTATTACGATTAATAAACAGTAGGAGTAGAATCTGTAATAATAAAAATATCAATCCGTCATGTAATTTTGAGCAGTGCAAAGCGGGTCGCGGATGAAGATGATGAAGAATAAGAGTCTCGCCTGATTTGATCTCACCTTTTCAAAGACGCATGCAGGCGGCTTGCATTAGATTAGGAATTTGAAGGTCTTCAACTTTTGCCTTGTCTTGTCATTGTGCTCTTATTAAGGGATTCTTTGCTTTAAGGGATTAAGTGTTTTAATTCTAATAGGGAGAGGATTTAATTTTGATCTGTCAACTTTGAATTGAGGATTTCGATTCTGTAGCTTTGAGTTGATGAGATACAAATCAATTAATCTTATACTTCCACACCAATTAGTAGTCGGCCGTAACAGCCAGGCACAACAGTTTCATTTCATATGTGCTTTCAAATAGGAATCTTATCATTTCGAGTGAAAGCGAAAGCATACAGCATCGAGCACTACAGTGCCAGGATATGACTTAATAGCATTCTAATGCCGCAATCATACTGCCGACCTTCACATATTTTTCTAATTGCCTGATATGATGATACGATACGAGTGCGATAAATCCTGTGGAATGCATGTCAATTTTCCATGCTGTTTTGCACTCGAGCAGGAACAAGTGGTTGCACACGGAATACGAACGAAAATACTAGTTGTTTAGTCCAAAGTTCAGGTAGACTACTCCCGCAATTCCTGATGAAGTGTCATGCAATTTCTACATTACGCTCAGGCTCTAATAGAATTTTCTGCTAAAAAGTACTGAATGACAACTCGAATCATGATTGCCTTGCTTTAGGAATCTGAATGAGATTACTCCGTCGAGTCGAGTGGGATCGAGTTGACGTAAAGAGCGTAAACATGAGAATAATGACTTATTGTCCCTAATTTCTGTGCACAGACGCATCTGTCAGGCATGGTCTCATGTGATGCGACGCGACACTCCCGTGGTTGCCTGTAATTGCACACAACAATGTAAAAATTACGCGTAATATCACCCACAATGGAATTTCAGTTTACTACGCGTTACGTAATGCATGCAGTCAGGGAAGCGTAACGTAATTTACGACCAGGAAAGGACCAGCGCAGTACAGGGTGATTGGAATGTTTCACAACAAACTTGAAACTGCACTGCCGCTTAGTTTATACAAATATTTATAATTTTTCAACTTTTTTGTACAATTTCTTCCTCGTACCTATAATTTTTTGGTAAATGCTTCAGAACACGTCATGTTAAGACTCGGTTATGGCTAGCGTCTTGGGAACTCTTCGCACACAAGCTGTGGAATGATAATGATGATCATCATGCAGACTGAATATGAATTTGTTGCGTGTTTGAATAAGGAGGGTAAAAGAAACATAGGAAAATGGAATCTCATAATTTTAATAATAATGTACGAGAGTTGAGAAGTACGAAGACTGGATAGAAACAAAAAAGAGTTGAAAATTTGGAATTTAACAAGAGACTCTTCATTAAAGCAAGCTGGCAAGATGGACAAGCAGAAGTCCATGAATTCACGCTGGCTGGCAAGACACGAAATACGGAATTGGAAAATATGCGGAGCATAGACAACAATGTAGCATTATTCTAGCGCGGAGCTGCCTTTCGTGGCTGACGAGTCGAGTCTGTTTATTATTTAACTAAGAGGCTGGATGGCATGACATGCCGGATGGACAAAGCGAAGACGAGAGAAGAAAGAAACGTGTTAATATTTGTGCAAGTGTGAACTTCCTTGAAAGTATTTCGTTGTTGTCTTGAGTTGTATTTGTCCGGTTTACGAAACGGAAACGAAAGAATTCGAATTCAACGCGAGAATCAAGGGGAATGAAAGAATCAGCATTCCTGGGAAGGGTGAGTCGGTGAGCGTGTAAAACGCGAAAGATTTCCCAAATGCCCCAAAATTCAGTCTTCCACCCGCACCAAGGAACAACCATGCATGAAATGGATGGAATGTTGCGTTCTTGGGTTTCGACCTTTTTCCTGGCTACTGGAAGAGTAACGTGATTACTTAAAATTAGACATGGTATGGCATAAAAGGAAAACGACGCCTATCCATCGAACGCACTGGAATTTTGCACCTGCTTGTTTTTCGTTCGGTCTACCATTGCCTAGCCGTAAGCCGTAGCGTGTTGGAAGTAAAATTGTATAGTCAGCTTTTTCACCCTACAAAAAATCAACCTTGAAAGGTTGAATGCTGATTTATTTTCATGCTGCATGGATCTGATTTCCTTCCTCTGGCAGCTTATTTGCATGTGCACGAAAACAAAGGAAGAAGATCCAGTGCTGAGTTTCATGTTACGCCATGAGTGACGTTTAATGTTTAAAGGTGACCTCAGACTGAACAAATAGTTATGTGTCGCAAATTTCCTCGCATTCCAATTTATGAGCAAAATTTTCTTAAGTTACGGTAGGCTGAAATTGTAAAACGGAGACACTGCGCACTTTTTGGTGTGATAAAATCTTTGATGGTAACAGTTCCGAGGTTTTTCATCAATACGATTAAATCCAACGGACACCGGTAGCAGTTTTCTTACCACAGGAATGTTGCACATGTAATTGAAATCTTCATATATCATTGATTATAACGTCTGAAGATGTGTTGCTAGGTCCTATTCGACCATATAAAGCGATAGTTGGAATGAAGCGGACAGGTGAAGAAGATTGGAGATTGTGGTGCATGCTAGTAGCTACCAAGAATCTATTTTCTCTTCAATACCTAATATGTACAGCTTAAGGCAATTTGTTACCAGCAACAATAATCATAGGCAGCCACTATAAAGCCTTCCTCTGGTAATTCCAGTAGCTCTTTTCAAAAATTTTTACGAGGTGTAGTCACTTAACTTTTTTATTATAATTTAAGAAAAAACTTGTACAACCAACGAGCGGGCTTGCCTTCATGTGTTCGCGTTCGCATTGTATTGTTGAACGTACAAGAATTCATTTAATGGAGGATGGATGAACGTCTTCCTCGGGTTGAATGACGACGTGAAGGAAAGCAAATGGCATTCATTTAAGATAAGAAGAATTCTGACACAAATCCATTCCAATCCATGTTCCATTATAAGACGCGATGCTTTCGTCTCCGTTGTGCCTCTGCTGCCTCTTTTCTCTCAATCATTCTCTAGAGCCGTGGTATTATTATAAGATGAGGATATAATAATGAGGATTCATCCATCCAAAATCAGAGAAGTAAGATTCCAGCAGTGGAGAGACCTTCACAGCCTGTGCATTACACATTAGTTACACAGCACGCAGAACTTGTTTTATAATGTAAGCCCTTAAGGGATCCATGACGAACGAACAAAATGAAGATCATGGTATAAAAAATTCGTGTGCACGGGTACATTCTTCAGTATGGAGGATCGTAATAATAACGAGCCTGCGTATCCAACTTATGGCACAACGATCTTGGATCTTGAGGCGCTTCTTTAATTACACCATATTCGACGAGCGCTGGCCAACGAACGTTTTAATGAGTTTCAACTTTTCTCGTTTTTCAGGAAAACAAGACTTTAGTCCTCTACTGCCGAATTCATTTCTACTTGGAGGCCATTCCACCGAACTTGTAAGTCCATATTTTCGAATATTACTGCAACGATGTCTACGTTCTGCCATCATTGACCTCAACTCGCAGTTCAAAGTACTTCCTTCTTCAAATACTGACTCATAAATTCCATAGAAGGGTGTCTAATTTTAAGATATGCAAACTACACGGATTTCTTTATCTTTCTCGGACGAAACGCGCTAAATCAAAATGTATTGCTATAAAATTCTTCATTCGTTCATTTTGCGTTCATTCGGTGAACTATAAAATACATGGACAATTTTGGTCATAATAGCCGAGATTTGTCCCATAAATTTCAGGCTCTCATGTCTTTTAGCAGGTACAACAAAACAAGGTTACGAAATAGTGTCTTTGCTTCTAACCCAGCAACTCCATAAAACTGACAACATCCCTTGTAAAACTCAGAAGTAAATTATGGCCATTACCTCTTTCATTCAAACTGAAATTCTTGCCT
The DNA here is from genome assembly GCA_009869945.1 of Mesaphorura yosii. Classification (NCBI taxonomy): domain Eukaryota; kingdom Metazoa; phylum Arthropoda; class Collembola; order Poduromorpha; family Tullbergiidae; genus Mesaphorura; species Mesaphorura yosii. The sequence goes on from WIXG01000189.1 coordinate 138,024, forward strand.
TGGCGTAATTTTTTCTCATCCTCATCGTGATTATTGTCATTAGCATCCATGTTTGGCTTGAACTATGAGAACCAAGTCAGAAATCCTAACCTTATTCAAAACAGAATTCCTTAACGCGGGTTTATAGAATATCATTTGTCAAATTTTCTGAGACGGGAATGTTTGGTTCTCAGGCATGACATTCTCAGGCTACGACAACACACGACGGCTAAGACCAAATTCCTACCTTGCCTCAGGTTTATAGTTTACTGCCTTGCTGAATAGAAAATCATTTCCTTTTCTATAATGCTTGTCGAGGTTCAACGTAAATTCATTCATTCGTACTTGCGTCGTAACATTTCTTTACAAATGCGTCGCGTACTTATTCCCTTCACATTCCTTCGATAATGTCTCTTCTTGTAACTGACTTGATGTGTCTGCAGTCTGCGTCGTCTTCCACTTGTGCGCACATAAAATCGTAAAATATGAGTCGTGATTCATTTTTCATTTTGATACCAACTTACAAACCTTTATGCTTCTCTTAGTCGCTTCTATTTGACAAGTGAACCTCACTTTCGTATCCCTTTGCTCAGGCATCGTGTCGTTTTCACTCATCATTTGTCTTGCATCATTTGCCATGAACTGGAACCTTTTCCCGTCAAACCCCTTTGACTTGAATTATTTTTTGTCCCATGCTAAGAATTCTTCTTGTATGATTTGTTGTGGGAGTAAAGAAACTATGCGAGTCTCGTCATAATTTCTCCACTGTGTCTTGTCCTTGTCTATTGCTGCTCTCAAATCTGAACCTGGATCACTTTCCATGTTGTTAAATGTCAAAGAAATGAGAGTTCACGTCGGACTGGCTGAATGGATGGGATGGAGAATGACTTTTGACGTGAGCTCATAGTGTGCAAGTTGTCAAGGGTCAGCACGCTGAGCAGAGATGAGATAATAAGGGTGAAATGCCACGCTAAGAACGCATGCACGAAACTGTAAAGCCAACTTTGGGCGAGGCCCGATTTTTAATGTAATTTCATGTACCCTTATGATAATGGGTTTACGAAGACGCTAGACTCAGACTCTTCAATCATTTTTGACGCCTGACATGATGCCTTGACTTTGGACTCAAGACGAACTATCTATTAAAATACTTTGACGCGAGAAGGGGATCAATCCATCGTCCAGTATCTGATGCCTAATCGATGTTTTTTTCTTTCCAGTGACGTGGTCTCTCTTCAGCACTATTACATCCAGCTTCGACAGAATCTTGTCTCAAATCCGAAGCTTGTATCAACTAATTTAGCACAAGCCGTGGCATTTGCTGTACAAGCCGAGCTAGGCGACTGGAAACGTAACCAGACCACAACCACAAATATTTCATCAGCATGTTCCTCGACGGCAGCTTCAAATTCTTCCCTTTCCTCTAACACAACTTCTGCATCTTCTTCCACGAGTCATTCCATTGAATTTCCAAGTTGGGTCCACTCATTAAACTTGGACTATGCCGTTCTGACGAGGACGTACTCAGCGTTGGCTGGTCTGGGACAAAATGCGGCCCGCATTGCCTTCATCAAAGCCATGAGCCCCCAGTGCAACATGCACCTGTACGGAATGACAATGGTACGCGCCAAAGACGGGAAAGACTGTCCAGCGTGGATTGGTGTGACGCCAAAGGGAATAGAAATCTATCAACAGGTGAGTGTCGAGTGGAGTGTCGCAAGAGGCAATGCAATAAATTTGGTGTATTTTTGACACCCACTTGAAACTTTCTCTTTGCGATCTGTAATTTCATTCTCGAGCGCGCAGCAAACCTGTGAAACAATGCGCGAACACGGACGTGCGTAGACGTTGATGGGTTTGCGTGCGGCACTCTGTGCCACGGCCGTGCTATTAAACGTTTACAAATTTGGTCTGCGGTAATAAATTATGAATTCTTGATCTCATTTTCTCCTCTCTTCTTCACAGACTGCCACGAATAATAATCACTACCACCAGACACATGGCCAGATGAATGGGCAGAATGAAATTCTTGAACAGCCCAGATTCACGTTTTTATGGGCCAACATCACCAAACTTTCTTTCGAGGTAAGTGTGTGCGTGTGCGCTGCGTACTTAATTCGCTGTCCTGCCTAGTCTGCTGCAGTGAAGTTGAAGTTGAGAATGGATTGTGCATTGTATCGTAATAACATGATTAGTGATCTGGCATTGCAATGCAGATGCAGTGTGTACATTATTAATATCACTGCAGTTTGGAATGCAGCACCGGGCATTGTCATGTGGCTACGAGTTTACGAGTACGAGCAGTAATGAAATGAAATATCCAACCATTGTACTTGAAACATGCTTGCTATTATTGTGTAAGAGAGTAAGTCAGTCAAGAGAAGCTCAGAGATTGATAGTTGACCCTGATTCATGAATATTTAATTTATCTATTAAATCACAGACTTGTCAAAATCTCTCTTACTTGATTTGATTTTGTATACTTTCATCTTCCTTTGTTACCTGCTGCTCGTGCTCGTCGCTCGTACAATTCAGGCAGGCAAGGCAATGACAAGCAAGAAAGATTGTTGAGGCATAGCTTTAATTACAATTTGCATGGGGCAAAGCCAGCATTGTTTGGGATGCGATTGTGTGAGACGTTGACTATAATCAAAGTTTCGTTAATTTTATCACAGAGAAAGAAGTTTGAGATTCGTGGCAGAACTCTAAAGTGTTCGTGTGGGACCACAACCGAAAAGCTGACGTTTGTCGGAACCAGTGAACTTGTGCCCAGACACCTTCTCCTACTTTGTCGCTCCACACATCAATTTTCACTCTCAACTGCTCACTCGAAGCTGGAACAACTCCAGGCGCATCTTCTGGTGACGGCCAACAATCTGAAGGGCTTAAGCAATAGTACAAATGCTGTAAACAGCCAGCACCAACACCATCACTCTTCATTGACCGGAGGACTGCTTGGGAGCAGCAACGATTCGCTCCTTCAGCACGCACATAACTTGAATTCCTCTTCAGCGTCCAAGATGAATGATGAGAAAATGTTGGATTTGTCGTTACTGGATTATGGATTATTGCTTGGGAGCAGCACTGGAAGTGAATCCAATGATCATCAGCGAGTTTCAGTCATTAGCAACGCTTCTTCAAACACAACTTCGGGTAAGTACAAATCAGAACCAAGAACTAGCTTACAGGATAGAAGAATGGTACTAGGAATGCATATTCCACTTTGTGTAATTCAGGTAATTACTAACAGGAAGGAATGAGTATTAGCTAAAAAGTAATGATTAAAAATTACAATTGAAATTATTCTAAGCTACCCACCGTGTCCATTAACTCCGCCCCGACCTAGACCCTTAAAATTGTAAGCACCAGTATTACGCTTGAACTTGTCTTCAATAATTTTTTCGTTTTTATTTGCCGAAAGCTTGTGTAAAATTGTCATTTTCCCGATATCACGTCCAGTTAGTTGATGTTCATAGGAAAAGTGTACATCAGAATCACGTCGAAAGTTGTCTGGATCATGATTTGTTGAAATGAATTGACGAATTTCTTGTGATAAATACTTCTGCGGCTTTCCACCTCCTGAAGTGTGTGACTTCGTACCGTCGAAATGGTGTAGAACACGTTGGTGCACGTTTCCTGTTGATCCAGTGTGGTTGGCACGTTCGCCTGATTCTTGACACGCGTGGCAGTGTAGCATGTACACTACGCCAGGAGTGCCACTGGTGAATCTCTTGTCCAAAATAATCTTTTGTTCATAGCCATAATCAACTTCCGACGAATCAGTAACCACGTCTCTTAGAAGTCATTCCGCCTGCCTGCACCAGAATGTTCCAGCACCGTAATGCCCGAGCGCTGCGTTTTCGTTGATCAGGTTCCTAAACCTGGAAATATAATAATTATAAAATTGCACTCATTTCAATCTGATCATGGTCTGGTTGTAGTAGTTGATCATACTTACCTTGCTGCGATATATTTCTCGTTCAAACTCAGTGATGGTTCTCCTCCAGGAAGTTGTGTATATGGCTTCAAGTCTTCCTGGAACTTGGTGACATGTAATTTTGGCGCCCAGTTTCCTTTCGATCAATATTTTCTTAACATCACCAGACAGAATTCGCCTGAGAATTCTGTTTCAATCTTGTCCCGTTTACAGTCTCCAGAAATTGAAACGGATAATTTCTGATCATTGCTCTCCATTCCGTGCTTAAAGCGGCGAAGGATGTTCTTTTCTACTGATGTGAAACTGGTTTTAGATTTCGCAGATGCTTCGGTGAACGGGTTGGGCACGTTTCTCTTCCACGTTGTGTACTATGAAGCTTTGATTATGATTACGCTAGCAAATGAGCTGTTCGTTTTTTAAATTGTGACTTACGTGTTGAGGGGTCTTCAAATATCGGAGCGCCTCTCTCGGTGTCCCGTTGCCAAAATGTAGCCAGTCAGGCATAAACAGTTGCATTGGAAGGTGGTTTGTTTGTCTGATTAGCTTTCTCAGTAATTTCAGCTGCTAATTTGTTCCTTTTTGGAGTTCTAATAACTTGAATTGCTCTCATAACGTCGTCGCATGTTGATAAAGCATCAATAACAACGCTGCGCCCCTATCTCACTTGTCTTCTTTTGAATCTTTGGTGGCGGGGTGTCCGGCACAGCCTGGCCAGGTTCAGTAGGCACTAGTCTTCCCTTGCTTCAGCCATCAAGTGGAATTGGAGCTTCGTCGTTTGTTGGATCTTCTTCAGCACAGTCTAACTCGCCTAAATGGCTGGCGAAAATCCTGTTAAGAATTCGTGCCGAAGCAGGTGACGACATTCTCAACAATATTTGGAAATTGTTCGATCAATTAGCGTAATCAGTGCAACTCTGGTAAATGAATAACAACTGAATTGAACCGAGTGTGCAAACTAAGCATGTTTGGACCAAATTAAATAACAAACGTTTTCTTTCAAACAAATTACGCCGTGGCCAATCAGAGCGTTGCAGTTATGGAACTTGATGTCTGATTGGTTCTCAGCTATCATTGGAATTTCATTGATTGATGTAACTATGATTCATGGAATTATCATTAAATTTGGTTGTTTCAGGCATTGTGTCGGATCGAGTCTACAGCCTGGATGGAAGTGAGGGTAAGAGCGATAACTTGAATTAGGACCGATGAAAACATAATTGTAAACTTAAATCTGTACATCTCCACTGGAAATGTCAGGTTGGAAAGCGCAGTTTTTGCTCCACAACAATTTACATATTTTCACGATGATGGATGTGCTCGCGGACGGAGCAATAATGTAAATATGATTGTATCGTAATTGCATATTACGCGTGCATCCAGACATCCATCAAATTCTGTAGAATTGTTCAAGAGGTCACGTCACGTCCTCGCATTATGTAACAATAATAATGACAGGGAAAATTGAATATGCCGTGAACTGCATTGCACTGCATCGCTGCGTGTTCCATGACTGACTTCATTCCAGCAGAGATGGAGATGCCTTTGAGTTGTAAAGATTATTTCTGCTTGCTGGATTTGAATGGACCCTTCTTAGACTCTTTTCATGATTTATATTAACGTTTGTACGGTATGCTATATGCTGAACCTTGTGCATCCAGAAGAGCCTTAATCCTGCACTTTTCCTGATGCACGCACTGCACGATACGCAGTTCCATTGTTATGAACACTATTTACATATGCCCTTTCTGATGGTTTTTTCCTGCAGAAGAACTGGATTTACGAGAAGCAGACTGCTGTTCGGAGCATGCAGCCTCACATCATAACACGAATAATTCTACATCTTTGGAGTCCCTTAGTCAGAAACCACCACCTCCAACTTTTCCAAGGTTGCACAATGCCCATCATTTGTCAACCAGCAATGGAGCTACTACGTCGAGTACGGCTTCATCTGCAAAGAGGACTGCAGCAGAAACGACGGTGAGCACGCAGGGTATAGCAGAAGAGGAAGCGAAGTACTGGTACTGTGGCTCAGACTGTGAGGACTGTTGCGAAGAGGCTGCAGCAGCAGCTGCAGCTGCCGCTTCATCGTCATCGGTAACTGGATCGTGTCGATCACTTTTAGTGCGAACAATCGGCGGTGACAAGCCATCGCATTCCTGCACAAATAGTGTCAATGGACAGTGTGTGTGCATTTCCTGTGCCTTTGAGGAAGATGATCTGGACGGGCTGGATTTAAGCGACAATAACCCCACAAGCAGCCTTCCAGTGCATCACCACCATCACCACAACAGCACTCCGTCGATGGCCAGTGAAGCGACTTTGAAGGCAATCGACATTCTGTCCGACAGTTGCAGCGTACACACAGTCACGACTGAGAACGGTTTGCAATACACCAGCGAAATGCGACTCGGCAACAGTGAAGGCGAGAGAGTTCATACTGGTGAGAAAGTAGCAATGACTGGAACACAAGAAAGCTCTCACGAAAAGCTTGTGTACGGGAAAACCAGCGAAACTGAGCCAAACATGCAAGCGCAGAAAATGCCAGTTCCGAAACCAAGACTGACAAAGACCCAGCAAGAAAGTGCAGCTGAGGACAACCCACAACTCTCTCACTCAAAGCCCCACCAGAATGTCACAAGTAACATAAAGTTAATGAATGGAAAGGATATCATTAAATGTAGACATAAGAATCACTGTGCTTCGAGCAATCCTGATGCGCCCTCAAAAACCCTCGCACCGAAGGAAAGTGAATGTTTGACAACCAAAATTGCTTCAAGAAAGTGCCTGAGAACCCAGCGAGACTCGCCGATCACCAGCAATTGGTTGATCAAGTCGTCATCAGAAAACCAAATCAACAACAGTAGCAATGGTCTTAATGGAGATAAGTTCTTAGGCGTTAAGTCCAAGAAAATGACAGCCGTGTGCGCATCAGCGTCGGGCCTGGGTGGAAGCGGTAGGAAGAAACAGATGAGGGATGAAACCGACTCTGCTCCTACGATTGTGCATAACAATAGCATAAGTGCCTTAAGCAATACGAATGGTAATCTGAATTACAGTGACCTGGACATGCAAGAGAGACTGCTCCACCAAGGACGCTACCCGTGCACTAGAACCGTTAGTGATACCTTTGACACTGATTCCGACTATGTACAGCTACCACCGCTTAAGCACCGGTCAATTCCACATCCGCCACCTCCGCAAAATGTGCGCGGACTGAATAAGAAGCAAAGTGGTGCGTCAAACCGTCCGTCATCGAAATTGTGGAAGTTTGTCACAGGAAACAAATCGTCTGCATTAAACAAGAGTTGCGGGAATTTGAACTTGATGAGCAATTCTGGAGAATCTATCGGAAACCGCGGCATACCACCGCAAGCACCAGCAGAAGCAATAACAGATGACAACACAGCTTCCATGCCCAGGAGATTCAGCCAGAATTTGCCGCTGGAAGGCAAGGAGCTCCACAACATTAAAAAGGCCTATAAATTAACGTCGAGGTCTACAACAGCTTTAAACCAAATTACGAACGAGGACGATGTTAGACCTGAGCCTCCACCGAGACCAAAGAAACTGACCCCTGGAGTTGAGCTCTTGGCTTCAATGGCTGCCAACACCACCACCAGCAAAGGTGCTCTTAAGACCGATGGCAAAGCTGTAGATGCGCGCATTATTGCGACCAAACCTCAAATTCTCATACAAACTGCATATGCGACAGCAGCCACGATAGCTAAGCCCAGCCAGGCGCAGGTATTGTTTCGAGAATCACAGATTCCAGTCAGTGGAGTTCCGTCAGCCACACCAGGTGCGCCACCAACAGTGCTGACAGCAAGCGCTAGGTCGAAGTCACAAATTGTATCTCCCACACACGAGACTGGTTTGTACCACTCCCAGAGTATGGACAACATCTACGACACGGTGGCCACCGAAGACCCGGTGACACCCAGAAGACCCAGATCGCCGCCACCACCATTGTACCCAAGGTCAGAGAAAACTAAGATGGCATCAGCCGCAGCCAAGAACAAGGGAAAGGCTGCGCCAATGATTATCCGGTCAAATAACTACATTGATGTCCACGCATCAGCTGCAGTTAGACAGAAGAGAGCCGTACCACCACCAAACACACTGAACAACTCGTCATCAATTATTGGGAGTGGGTTAAAGCGTCCTGTCAGCGACCCGATTCCAAATAATCGTTTCGGAAGTGTGCCTGCAATTAACAACAATTTTATGCATGGGCTGTTGAACATGAAGCCTCTTTCTCGAGCTCCCATTGTGTTTCCCAATAACTCAGCTAATCAGCAGCAAGGAGTTGGAGCTGCCAGTTCTGGTAACGTCAACGCCAGCCCTGCAGCTCACACTTCAGCTCCAGTAACTCATCCACTGAAGAATCAAATGACGTCGGCTGCAAACGGTGCGCCGAACTCTGGAGCTGGGGTCCAGCAGAAAATTTACACAAGTCAACTTAACCGCTCCCAGATACAGCACTTTAAGGCTCAGTTGTATTCAGACACAGATTATGTCACGTTTCCCTCCAAGGATCCACGGTTAAGCCAGCAGGAGTATTTCGATTCCAAGAGTCTACATTATACTCCTACTTCGTCAAGTTCTGGAGTTAACGGCAATCCTCTTATAAATTGTCTTAGCATGAGCACGCCATACTCGCTTAACGACTATCCACCTCCATATTTGCCACCGCCGCCACCCTATCCGTCAACTCCGACATCGTCAATGCACAATAACGGCAGCAGCAATAGTGCCAACAGTCCCAACAACAGAATGTCAACCAGTTCCGGCGGTCCAGTTTCACAACTGCCTTCCTACCAAGACGCGGCCGCGGCGTCGTCTCAATCGCTGTACAACGCTGCAATGAGTTCGAATACGTCTCAGTGCTCCTCATCGCAGTATGGCTACTATGCGATCCGACCAAATTCTCACCCTCCCCAGGCACAGCCTTGCAATGGTTACGGCCCCGGCATGGCCGTCAACGGCCTCCAAAGTCATCTCGGACTCAATGCAGAAAACCTGCAAAGATTCCTCTCAACACAAAGCCTGATGGGCGGCTCCGGTGCTGGAAGTAACAACAGTAACAATAACGTCGCGTCCACGACACCGGTGTCGATTTACTACGCAGCTTCGACCCAGTCCGCTCCACCATTACCACCCTATAAAGATTCGGACCAGCTCATAATCGAAAATGGAATGAGGAAAGCTGTTCACAAACTTCTTGCTTCTAGTCATCTGAAACCCTCGGACTTGCTGGACCATCAGGAAAGAATTAGGCTGAAGCTGTGTCGCTCGGATGATTCTTTGTACACACAACCAACGGCAGAGACCGAGCAAACACTGCAAGCAATTTACAATCTTCCTCCACCTCCTCCTTACAAACGAACCTCGGTAGGTTTTTCTTTTTATAGCAAACAGATCAAAATCTCAAACTCGAGTTTCCTAATTGCCTTATCTCTTTGCAGCTGATGTCTCCGAGTGATGTTGACCTGATCAAATTGAGAGCCAAGTGCAGCGCGATGGAGCTGCCATTGTTGAAGGCGCTCTGTAGCGAAACGGATTTGTTAACACAACAGAAACAGCAGGTAGTACAGTCGAGACTAGGGAATAGTCGCGGAGTGCGCCCAGCGGCTCATGCACACCCAACTCCAAACACGACTCCCAGATCATCGCTCACACCCATGCCAGTACCTTCCCAGCAACAGCAGCAACTGCCCAAATCGCTCCTAGAAAATGTCCCTCTCCAAGTCCCACCTGCGCGTCCACCAAAGCCAGCTAAAATGCGTCAACCTACAAACTGAATCTGCGAAGGAGTCTTGAACTAAAAATTGTATAACGTGCTGTCATGAATCCCACCTTTCTAGCGCTGATAAAAAATTCTTTAGTTCTCCAAAATCATCGCCAGTTTTACGGTTTTTACGTTACGACTTCCGCGTTTTTTATATGTGCGTTTGAGAACGCTTGATATTCTTTTAGAATTCAACTTACCATCGTGAGATACACAGGAATATTTTTTTTTACAAAAGCTTTAATAAATTGTTATATGGAATGTTAGATTTTAGAAAATTGTTGCTACTATTTTGATACGTGAAGATATTAATGAACTACAATTTTATTTGAGTACAATTAAACCAAATGATTGCAACGCGACTTCAGAATGAGCTGAGATTTTAACGGGAAAGGGACTGCATGCAAGTTGAAGATATTGTGTTCTAATTTTGTAGCTCATGAGTTTAGTAAATATATTACTTTGTGGCCATATTTAGTAATGAAATTAATTATACGTAGGTTGTTATTAGATTAAAAGGAAAAGACAAAGAATATTATGCTAGTTTTTATGTAACATATTTTCTTGTGCAAGACAATCAATCTTCCATGCAAACCTTTACTAGATTTAGAATTAGAATATCATAGCATGTTTCAAGTTTAGATGTTTAGCCTCTTAGATATTGGTAGCTTAACCATTGTTCACATCCTACGAACGAAAATGACTGAGTTTTTACGTTTTGTTCATCAGACAAGTAGCCGAACGGCTGCATCTTTAAAGACTTGACTTTAGAGTAATATGATACGGAATAAAATCCACACAAGACAAAATATGACAATTCCTTTTCATTTATCAGACCATTGCATTACTCCGAGCCAGACGAGGCTTCCTAAAACATCCAATGTTGTGCGAAGGTTATCTACGACACTCTAATCTTAATAACATTTTCATCTTTTATACTTTATTTCATTCAACTATGTCGTTTCATAATTTTAGCAGTGAGATAAAATGCCACTTTATTTTGAATCTGAGAGGTATTTTCTCTTTGCGATGTTTTCGATTGTATTCCACAGATTATTTGCGAATGTAGCTTTTTCTGGAGTTTTCGGCTTGCATTCAGGTTAAATATTTCAAGTGCATTGGCATTGTTGTTGGAAATCATTTTGAAACGATTATGCATAAACAAATCTGTCGAGATGGGCGTGTTACAAGCAATGAGACCAGGTAATTCGCGTTCATCTATCTGCAAAATCGTTCAGCACGTCCGTCCCTGTCCTATGCATAGACATTCAGGCATGACACATTTTGTGGGGTTGCATTTGCACCGTTTTTTTGCAACTCCTCAGTCGTCCAGCGCATTCAAGCACCGAAGCTGGTATTGAAAAGTTCCATAACCTTGCCGTGGTTTCCTTGGAACTTGACAACAACAAATCATTTGAAATTTTTAGTCGCAGTTCTTTTGCGGATCGACTTTGGGGTGATTGTGTCTTAATTTCCCACACAAATCAGATATTGTAGTTCAATTGTGGAATTGCAACAATCGAAGCAATCTCGTGCTATAAAGCTGAGACATACGTAATATGAGAACTGAGCTGCGGAGGACTCGAAACATACTGTCAGTGTTATTGAAGAAGTCGTATTCGCGCTCACTTGTATGGTTGTACTTTTTAAATTGCCAATTAAGTTTGACAGCAGTCATGGCTTGGAGATCGCATGGAACCGATAACAATGACCTGGTCAGGAACCTCAAAAGTGAGTGTTCAATGGTTTTGACACCTTTCCATCTTTTGTACTGGATCAGTTGATTGAGTTTGAGTTCAATGTTTACGCCTTCTGTTCATTCCGTAGAACACGGAATAATCCGTTCTACCAGCGTTGAACACGCAATGACAGCAATTGACCGTGGTGACTTCTCAAAGAATAATCCATATTCTGACGCACCCCAAGGAATTGGTTTCGGAGTCACAATCAGCGCTCCTCACATGGTAAATGGATGAAATCTAAGTTAATAGTTCATTGTTGTTGTGATTCAGACTGTTTACATTGAATGCATGATTAACAGCACGCCCATGCGCTGGAAGTATTAGAGCCCCAACTTAAACCTGGTGCCACGGCCCTTGACGTCGGTTCTGGTTCGGGATACTTTGCTGCCTGCATGGGGAAAATGGTATGACCAATAAAACGCAAAAAAATTTCAATACAAGCAAGTTCACATTAAGTAATGTTGCTTGTGCTTGGGTGAAAAGGTTGGAGGAAATGGAAAAGTCATCGGTATTGAACACATAAGCGAGCTGACTGACATTTCAATACAAAACGTACGGAAGCACAACGCCGACTTACTGGACAGCGGCCAGCTCGAGCTAGTAACTGGAGACGGAAGACAAGGATATGAACCTGCCGCACCTTACGATGCAGTAAGTGTTGACATTCAATTTTAGACACCTTAAAGATCGGGTATTTTTACGAAGTTACGTTACTGTACAGATTCATGTTGGAGCCGCGGCTGCTAAAATCCCTCAAGCACTCATTGATCAACTGAAGCCAGGTGGGCGGCTGGTCATTCCTGTTGGTCCTGCAGGAGGCAATCAAGAACTGGAACAGGTGTGAAAACTTAAATTCACGCGAGTATTTTTCTAGAAATGGGGTCGTAATAAATGCATGACGGTCTGTTTTCCTCAGATTGACAAACTCCCGAGTGGAGAGCTGAGGAAGCAATCTCTGATGGGTGTCATCTACGTCCCGCTAACGAGCAAGAGCAATCAGTGGCCGAGTTCTAGGTGTGGTGCCATGTAATCATATACATTACATTCTTGAATAACGCCTTTCTTGAATTAATATTCCTTTTTCTTTATCTAGCTGAATTTATCTTTCCCGCAGGTTGGTAATTCTGCTTATGTTTGTCCAGAGGTATATCACTCACTCCTTTTTTAGGTCAGATCTCTAAACCAGGACACGTGGAGTGATTACGGCTCAAGCAAGTGCTGGTGTTTCTAAACCAAATTTCAGCCCCCACCACCATCAACATTGATGGCTAAACAAAGAAAAGCCTTCAACTTGAACATCGTAATTTATGACTGTTTGGATTGAGTAACGTGAGATTAGCGTTCGTATTTTCATTACCTTTGCCTCATAGCTATCACATCACCAAAGCCAAGTGTTCTGTACCGAGTATAAGGATACTTTAGTCTTGGAACATTTTTGACGACCTGTATGCGTAGCTTTAACGATTCTCTCAGGTTAGAATAGCAAATTATAGAACTAGTATTTAAGTTATGTGTTCTCGTGCATTTTCTTGCATCTTCTGTTTAACGTCAATACTCACTTGAATATCGGCAGCCGGTAACAGTTTTTTTTTAAATTTATGACGTAGAGAAGTACATTTCCCTGTCGTTTGTTAAATTTGACGTCATCAAGGAGCCGTGCATTCAAGAAGCAGTGAAAATTGTTGCTTTATACTTTGACACTAAATTCTGTACATGAGCATCTTCTGTTCGTAATAAATGTTCGGACTAGTTTAGTGAATTCAAAGTTATTTTGTATTTAACCAAACTTGGTTGTTGACGATCTCCAGATGATTTTATCTTGAACATCTTGACATAACCTAAAACTCGCATTTTGTACCTGCAAGATTTCACCGACCGATAGACTCAAATTATCGACTAAACATCTTCGCGTACTCCGGATCGGAGTTCTGCAACAATTAATGCTTCTGGGGCCTGGGGTCTTGTCGAGATTAACCTGGCATGAATTGATTTACACCTACTTGGTGTTCATGATTAATAAGAAGTAATTGCAGTGACATGATTAATGAGTCTTGTAAGGCTTTCTATTTAATGTTATTCAGAATCACAAGTCATCCTTTAATCGTACTGATTTCTTGGGATTTTAAAGAATGGCTGTTTTTTCTGGCTCATGGATCATTCGACTAGACTCCGGTCCCACTAACGTAAAATCCTTCTGAATATCTTCGCTCTAATTAATATTACTGGCTGTGGGCTGCAAAGAATTGTCTCATAGTGAGTTGGCGTTTTCAAAGCTTTTCACAAAGAACGGTTTGCGCTATTTGTTTCTGCACTGCGGTGAGGTTATCTTCATTTTTATTGCAAAATCATTCATTAAATTGCATATACTTAATAAACGTTTAAAAGTTGCGTACAAATACTGTGCATTACTTTGCCCTGCATGAATAAATCCAATTTGTGGTTGCAAGTGCTACAACTCGACTGCACTCCTATAAAAATCTGAAAGAATGTAGTAACTAGAATCCGCTGCACGTTATCTAGTGCAAATTCAGAGGTACATGCCGTCGACCAAGTAATCAGGATCAAGTCGATTCTTTCCTCTTCGCCTTGCACCAGATTTTCTGTGACGGATTCGACAGCCGAGGATGAGAATCATCATAATCGACATGGCGATTCCCATTATAAATGCGAATATAGCACCACCACCAGGAACACTGTCCACTGCATCTGAAATCACCAGAGCCAAATATGAGCTTGCGTTTTATAGTCATTCGGGCACACAATTTTTCGTAAAGTTACCTTTGTCAACTTCGAGATTCGGATTCGATACGGCTGCGAGAGCGGTTTTCTGCAGCAAATTTTGCACAAGTTTATCCTCGTCATGAATTTCATGCTTATGATCGTTTGCGAAATTTTGTTGCACGGACTTCTTGGTTGTTGGTGCCGACGTTGTGGTTGTTGACGACGTCATGGTTGGAGTTACTGCATCTTTGACTTGTGGTGGCAGCAGCGCAGGTGCTACATGTTGACCACCTACGCCAGATTATGTAGCGCGATAAATATGGCAGATTGTTTCTACTGTAGCTCCATAAATAGCATTAGGCTGATGAACTTACCGTTGAACACGGGATTGAAAAAGGGTTGCTGCTGTTGTTGTAATTGTTGTTGATTCTCTAAAGAAAGTTGCATATTGTTATTGTACTGCAGTTGCGGTAGTTGTTGCTGTTGCATTGACGGAGAATTTAACATTTGCTGTCCTGCACCTTGGTCTTTGCTTAGAAACCCGGGAGCATACGGTGGCAGATATCCATAATTATGGTTGACTCCTCCTACATCAAGTGCATATTCAAGTTCATTATTAGGAAGATCATTGCACGAATGGAATGGCATTTCCGAAGACGTTACCATAATTTGGACTGTGAACCGGCGGCCCGTAAGGAGTCAGTATGTCGGCATTGCTGTAGTCGTACGATTTCCAATACGGATTGTTTCTGCAAACGAAAAGGCGTCAAATTTTCAAGATTGCATGATGCATAAAACAATTACACCGGTTTCTACAATTTCTAATAGCCAAACAACATCTGCCATTTTTTCATCTCGCAATACGATTGTTCCGTAGCGGTGCGCTCCGATAGAAATTCACAAAGCGAAGCCAGAGATGAAATTAATTAACATTTCATTGTCAAGTGCTTACTGTTGCTGCTGCTGCAGTCTCCGCTGTTGCAAAAGGGCTTGCTGCTGCTGCTGTGATGATCCGTACGTCTCATCAAGAATGCCACCATCTTTGTGGCTGAAGATGTTGCGATGATCAATTGCGTTAACATTGACATCATCAAAATTGTTGTAGCCTTTGTCAACAATGCTTCCTCCTCTTGAGTTGGGTGGCTGCAACAATTGCTGCTGCTGCTGTTGCAGTTGACTGAGACGCAAATCTTCCGCCCGTGACGAAGATAACAAACTTGGTGGTAATCCTTTATCCAAGAGTAGCGAACTGTCACCAACTGCAGAATTTCCGGATATGCCAGTCGCGGATGCGCCGCTGCCGTGTGAAGCTTGAGCGTCCTTCTGTTGCTGCTTCAGAACTTGATCGACTGAAATTAAGTCAACGATAGCGAAATGAATTAAAGAGAGTCGAGATTCAGAAATGCCATGCCACATCCGAGATTGGACTTGTTTCGACAACCCTTTGCCTTTTTGGCAACTCTGACTTTGCTAATTCAAGAACGCCAGCGCTGTGTGGCTTGATTTGCTAATCATAAACTGCTAATCTGCCTGGGCCTCTCCGTCTTTGGTCAAGATCAGTTTCTATCTGCAATTTAATTGATGAAACTACAAAGTGAGATGACGAGATGACTGATTACGTTACGCTCTATTTAAGAAGCACAAAGATTAAGCGTCAAAACAGGAGACAAGTTTTATCGGAAGCACACATTAGAGTCTAATTTTGGTTTATTTACTTCATGCAGTTCATATCCTTTGATTTGTATGAGACCTGAGACCACGTTTAAACTTGGAGGAAGCAACTTTCTCGGTACAAGCGGAGTCATCATTTGAAAGTGGCTAACATTAACATCCTCACCGAGTCGTAATTTCACTGGCAACGCCATTTAATGCTCTTGATCTCGATCGTCATTAAACAAAATAGGGGAGCGCAAACGTTTGCTTCAGATTGTCAATGTCATTGTATACTTCGAGACAAAAGAAAATTTCATCAAATCAACAATGAAATTGCACTCGAAATCAGGTTAACTGCAGCGCAGCACAAAAGAAACCTAAAATGTGACGAATTTCATTTCATTGTGAAATTAGTCGTTAGTTGTTAATTTGACTAATTGGAAGAACGTTTTTT